>CAMOHE010039095.1:0-13503 GCA_946598075.1 Artocarpus hirsutus
TATTTGTTTAATTGTTCTAGCTCGTTTTCTGTATATTTATCTGGTTTACAAAATTTCTTTTAAAATTGAATAATTTTCAAATATAGTCCTACTGAGCCTTTCGCTCACATTTTTATTTGTTTTAAAATCTTAACCCTAGGTGGATATCAGCATAGGATTGGAGAAGAGTCCGCCGACCGGACTCACGACCAGTAGAAGAATTTGGTAGGTTAAATTACAATTCAAGGCATGTAAGATTTTAACTTCTCTTTTATTTTGGACTGTGCTTGTATCATAATATTGTCAGTACTACATGTGTGTACACAATATGTGGGCCAGTGGGACCCATACGCATTCCACCCCATACTTATTTATTTTAATATTCTTATTATTTGCTTATTTATTATGATGATTCATTTTATTTCCTTAATTTCTTCCATTTAAATGGTTTTAAAATCATCACTTTTTAATCATAAATTTAAATCTAAAACCCTCTTTTTACCTAAATCTTTACTCAATTAACTTAATTAAACCACCACGTCACCTCCCGTACTTCGGGGCGTGACATATTGTGTATATCCCTAACGAGAGATGGTTTGTCTTGGCCATCAATGGTGGACTTCGTGAATAAAAACATTGGTGTATTGTCATAGGTGATGATGCATTGGATCGGGACATAAAGTGTAATTGATTTAGATTAATAATTCTGTCTCAAAAAATCAATTCACTTTAGACAATCATAAGTGTTGTATCGTATTCCTGAGATGAATAATGGGCTTGTTGTCTTGATTTATGTCTTTTGATGTACTAAAGGGTAACATCCATATTTTACGATGGCACGCATACCAGAATATTGGAGACATGATTTTTGATAGCATAGACTTGTTATTTATAGATATAGAATCCATAGCTCCTCTTTAGGAGTTGATGATATCCTTTTATATGCATTATCCTGCAATTGATAAACTAGAGCGCTTAACCATTTGCACAAATAGGTGTAGCCGAATGGTATACTGTTTTTGGATGGTAAGTTTTTCGATGGTGAGATAATAGAACATGAGAGAAAAGTAATCGGGAAGGTAAGACAAAATTTATCCTTAAGCCAATTATGAATAATCCTATGGGGATACGATACATAATGATAAGTCATAAAGACTTAGGTATTGGGCTTCGTAATTTTATATAGTTTGAGTGTAGCTCTAAGCTTTTAGTGGAGTAGCATTAGAGTTGATAATTGTGAAATTTATATATGGCATATTGGGTTTCATAATTATCGAGAGCTTGAACTATATTGGTCCATCGGGTCCCCTTTGTTAGCTCATAATAAATCCTATAACGATACAACGTGCTTTTTCAATAAATTGGTGGCTTATGTCAAATTATCAGATTGGCTGAAGTTTGACAGGATTAGATAATTTATGTCTATTTATCGATTGAATTAATTTTAGGTAAATTAATTCAAGATAAACTTATTGAATTATCCTAATATTTATTTTCCTAGAGATTATCTAGATATGACTATTATAATCAGATAGCTTCTCTATTGGGTTATTTGACTAAAAATTGAGGCTCTATCTAAAGAATCTCGGGTGAAAAATAAATGATTTGCAAGGATCATTAATTGTAAGTTCGACAGGCTGGTATTCAGGTTCGGCCTGCTGATAGAGGAAGTTCGACAGGCCGATCTGCCAGTTTGGCCTATTGACAGAATGATAATCTAATCACGTGTGTTTATGCAATTTTAGCAGATGTTGATCCAAATTCTAATTTTTGAGGCCTTATCTAATAAGGATTAACCTTTGGGTCCAACCTCTATAAATAGGAAGTGAGACTTATAAGTTATATAGATTAGTTGAGAAATCAAGAGTGAGCACTCTATACTGTGAGTTTCTAAAACTCCCCTAAGAGCTATTGTTCACAAATCATGAAACTTAGTTCTAGGTTTTCTCAACTAGTTGGAAGGAGACTCATCAAGGAAGAGCTATACGTTGTGCACCTACACGCACTCCGATCGTAGATAGAGAATAGCAAAGAAGACCAGTTGGTTGAGGCTTTTCTAGAACACTTTTCTGTTCACAGATTGCAGGAGTTCTTTAGCAAACAAGGTTAGTAAGATCTGGTTAATTTATGCATATAGCGTGTCAAACTTGAGTTTTAGAAAGCACTTTAGTATAAAAGTTTTTAATTTTTACTGCGTACTATTTTTTTTATCAATTGGTATTAGAGCCATAGTTTTTTACATAAATTTACGAGTTTGTGATCATATTATATTAATAAATTATGTGTTTTGATCTCTCCCATGCTTAAATTTAATTTTTTTTAGAGAGTTGACACACTAGGATTTCTATATATTTATGTTGTCATAGATTTTATGGTGAATATTTATTAATTAATTATGATTGGTTAGATTATTATTTAATTATTAATTAATTAATTAATTTGTGCTAGTTATGGTTCTTCAGAGGTTAAAATGTGTTTCTAGATTTTTCATGTAATTAGATGGCTGTCTATCATCACCGTTTAGGAATTGTTAATTAATTTTAAATTTGTAAGAATTTTGTAATTGAATAATCATTCGGAGAAGACGGATCTAGATGATGGATGATAGCGTTCCATAGGTATTTCATGAGTATCTAATTTTATGTTTTTGAATGGCTGAAATAAGATTGAAAAACTGCATAAAAATTGTTTTATCTGGAAGTTGTGATTTCTGCTTGGTTGGCAAGTCAAATCCTTAGGATCAGCAAGCTGATGGTAGCAGACTAGGTGGCCAAACCTCTAGGATCGGTAGGCCGTCCGTGGGGCAAAATTTTGACAGTTATAGCAACAAGCCAAACTTTCAAGTTTGGCATGCCGATCTGTCATGACCGGCAAGGCAAACCGTGAGGTTCGGTAGGCCGGCGGGTCATGACCGGTAGGCTGATCACACAAATCGACATGCCGGCAAAGAGCTGTGAATTTTTCAAAAAAGGTGTGTTTTTTGGTGCAGTTTTGATTTTATTTTTGAGACAATTCTGAGTAATATTAAATTTAGATATGACCGAAAATATGGAGTATTCGATCTATATGGGATTGAAGACTTGAAGATGAAAATTAGATGAAGAAGGAAGTAATTTGAGGATTCAAGGATGAAGAATCGATAATATATTTCGATTTATCTCTTGTAATTTTTAATTTCTTTTCTTTAGGGTGGGACTATAATATTGCAGCTATTTGTTATTATTTTGCTTGTAGCTTTGCATGATTGCTTTGCTTATCTACATTATAATATGATTTGCCATGTATATTAATAACATGTCTTATAGAATAGGAAGTGTCACTCATTAAAAAGAAAAATTGTTCATGCATGTTCTTAAAATAAAACCTTGATTTCAAAAGATTGAGTGGGAGAAGAAGAGTTTTAAAGAGAGGACCTACGGTCTCCACCGTTGGTCTATAGGCAGCACATAGTGGTTCTGACCCTTAGGAAGGAACTTCATCATGTACCGGGTTAGATCTTCGAGAGTATAAGGTATTTTAGCATGATTTATCATTGCGTACCCATAGGTGGTGATTGTGAATCATGGATAAAATTTTGAAACGATGGTTATACACTTAAGTTAATTTTATTATTAACCTCCCTTGGGAGCTCTGTTAATTAAAAAATGATTATTAATATATGCTAGATCAGACGGGTCCTAGATGGCATATATTAATCAGAGGGGATCCATGTTCCTAATTGAATTTGGCAAGTCTCCCCTAGGCGGCTTGTTGAATTCTGAGTTGGGAATTAGCATTGTAAGGTTGTGATATTTTCAAGGTTTTGACACATAAAAACATTATATATTTTACATGATTTGTGTTATCTTACTAAATTATTTTTGTATGTTTGCTTATGTCTAGTATATGATTCTTTATTGTAGATTAAAAATGTCTAAAAACGCTTTATCTTCAATACTTGGCAAAAACCAATTAACTAGTGAAAATTATAATGATTGGACAAGGAACCTAAACATCGTCTTGTCCTTTGAGAACTAAAATTTATGCTGATGACACTGTGTCCTCTCGAGCCTATGGGAGATTCCACTACCGAGCAAATCCAAGCATATGATCGTTGGAAAGATCTAATGATTAAGCCTGTTATTATGTTATGGCCAGCATGAATAACATTCTGCAGGCTCAACATGAAGATTATGAGACTGCGATGTAGATCTTGGATAATCTTGAAGACATGTTTGGAGACCAGGCCCTAAAAAAATGGCAAGGGGCACTTTGAAAACTTTTAAACTACAAACAAAGGTCAAGCACATCTATAAAGGAGCATATGATGTTAGTCATAGGTTACCTCGCTGAGGCTCAAACCAATGGAGCTGACATTGATGCCAAAATACAGATGACTATGGTCTTTGAGACTCCACCAAAGGAGTTTATTCCGTTTAGAGCTACATTTAATTTAAACAATAAACGAGATATGATCTTGATTGAGTTAATGAAGCAGTTATAGGAGTTTAAACTTCTGATCAAGGAATCTCCTGTTTGTGGCGAGGCCAACTTGGCGGCTATGTCTAGTTCCTATCCTAACCCTAGGAATGGAAAAAAACAACAGGCCTAAAATGGGAAGTCTTTTATTCTTGCAAATGGCAAGAACAAGAAGAAAAAAAAGAAGAACCCAAAGAAGCTCAAATGCTTTTTCTGCAGGAAGGTCTAGCACATAAAGAAGAACTGCAAGGACTTCCTTTCTTGAGGAAGTAGGTGTGATCTTCTGATTTTAAAAACTTGTTTGGTTGAGGAATCTAGTGACACTTAGGTCATAGATTCCAGTCAAATAATCATGTTTCTGTTTCTCTACAGGGGTTCAAAGAAACGAGAAGTCTGTCCCATGAAGACTTCACGCTTCAGATGGGTGATGGATCCTTAGTGTCGAGTAAAGCACTGGGAGACATTCATCTTTACTTTGATAATTATGGGAATTTATTTTTGTGAGATTGTTTTTATGTTCCTAAACTTAAAAGGAATTTAATTTCACTAGCTTGTTTATTTTAAGACTCTTATGTAGTTTTTTTTAATAATAAAGTGTTGATTCGTCAAAACAAATCTTTTATTTGTGATGGATGGATGCAAAATAATCTATATTTTATCAAACTTAAGATGGACTTACTGCTTAACATTAAGGTTCATGGTAGTAACTCTAAAAGACTTAAAACTTCTCACTCTAATAAGACTTATTTTTGGCATTTTCGACTAGGTCATATTAACCTGAATAGGATTCAAAGTTGGTATGGGATGGAAGTCACTTAAAGGTGGAATCTATACCACAATTTGAATCTTGTTTGAAGGGTAAAATGAACAAAAGACCATTTCTCAAGGCATGGGTATGTGTACCTAATGCACCATAAAAGCGAAACTTATGACAAGTTCAAGGAGTTTTCAAACTAAAGTGGAAAAGCAATTGGGTAGACCCATCAATGCACTTCGATCCGATCAAGGTGGAGAATACCTTTCTGATGAGCTCTTAGGACACTTATTAGAGAATGAGATTCTATCCCATCTGACTATGTTGGGCACTCTACAGCAGAATGGCATGGTTGAGAGAAGGAATAAGACTTTGTTGGACATGGTCAGGTGCATGTTGAGTTGCTCATCATTGCCATTATCCTTTTGGAGATATGCACTACAAACTGTGTGTTTTCTTTTGAACAATGTGTCTTCCAAATTGGTTCCTAAATCTCCTCACAAATTGTGGATGGGGAAAAAGACATCCTTAAACCATATTCGCACATGGGGATGTCCAGCTTATGTCTTGTTTATGGAAGCAAATAAGTTGGAAGCACATTCAGAAGTTTGTGTGTTTGTAGGATATTCAAAAGGGACTAAAGTGGGTTATTTATATAACCCAAAGGAAAATAAAGTCATGGTTTCAACTAATGCAACATTCCTTGAAGAAAGTTACATGGACAGCTTTAAGCCTTGAAGCAAAGTAGTGCTTGAGGAGTTGGTGAGTGATTCGATACTCTGGGGGATCCAAGAGAAACCACTCTAATCGATGTAGAAAAACCAATCAAACCTAAACAACAACCTAAGGGGCTTCAGCATAGTAGGAGGATCGGGTGTTAACCTAAGAGGTATATGTTCAATTGTGAAGCCTTTGTGGCTAAACCAGATGAACATGATAGGGATCCTTACACTTACAAAGAGGCTATGGAGTATGTTAATTCCAAACTTTGGACAAAGGCCATGAACATAGAGATGAAGTCTATGGAGACTAATTGGATCTTGGAACTTATGGATCTTTCGAAGGGGTAAAACCCATAGGGTGTAAGTGGATCAATAAGAAAAGGAGAGGAGTAGATGGAAAAGTGAAAACCTATAAGGCTAGACTAATAGCTAAGGGATACACGCAAAAGGAAGGAATCGATTATGAGGAAACCTTTTCACTTGTAGCCATGCTTAAGTGCATCTGCATTCTCTTATCCATAGTGGCCGCTCTCGACTACGAGATTTGGTAAATGGATGTCAAGACAACCTTTTTTAATGGCTATCTGATGACTTCATATAAATGGTATAGCTAGACAGGTTCAAGGCCAAGGGACAGGAGGGTGAGGTTTGTAAGCTGCTAAAGTCAATTTATGGACTTAAGTAGGCTTCTTGTTCTTGGAACATAAGATTTGATCAAGTAATCAAGACTTATATGTTGCATAAAATGTGTATGAACCATGTGTTTACAAACACATTAAGGATAGGAATGTGGTTTTTTTATTGCTATATGTAGATGACATACTGCTCATTGGCAATGACTTTGGGTTGTTGCCATCAGTCAAATTATATTTGACCAAGCAGTTTGACATGAAGGACTTAAGTGAGGCTAATTTTTTTCTCAATATCCAAATCTTTCGAGATAGAAAAAACAGAATGATAGCCTTGTTCTAAGCGGGCTACATATATAAAATTCTCAAAAGGTATACAATGTAGGATTCCAAAAATGGTAGACAACCATCTAGGTCTAGAATTACTCTTTCTAAAAAGGACTCACCAAAGTCTGATGAAGAAAGAGAATACATGAAGAAGGTGTGTCATGCTTTGATAGTGGGTAGTCTCATATATGCCATGCTTTGTACACGACCAGATGTTTGTTATGCAGTTAAGATAGTAAGATGATTTCAGGCAGATCCAAGACCAAACCATTGGGTTATGGTCCATCATATTTTCAAGTACCTAAGAAAGACTCGAGGGTACACGCTTGTATATTCGGGTAAGGATTTAACACCTCTAGGATATACTGATTCGCATTTCGAATCCTGTGTAGATTTGAGAAGAATGACTTCAGATTTTGTGTTTACTCTAGGCAGCAGTGCTATTTGTTAGAGAAGTGTCAAATAAGATTGCACTTTGGATTCACAATAGAGGTCGAGTATGTGGCAGCTAATGATGCTTCAAAAGAAGTAGTGTGGCTCCACTACTTCCTTAGGGATCTTAGGTAGTTCCTACTATGGATAAGGCGATATCACTATACTATGATAACAATGCAGCGATAGCTGATGCTAAGGAACCAAGATTTCATAATAAAAGTAAGCATATTCATTGGAAGTATCATGTGATAAAGGACTTCGCAGAGGGCAAGTATGTTGCTGTATACAAAATCACATCTGAGGATAATTTAGCTATCCATTCATGAAGACACTAACTGCGAGGGTAGGCATGTGGAAGCTATTAGAATGTAGGATTTGTCATATGTACTTACTTATTGCAAGTGGGAGATTATTAGACATGTATGTCTTAAGGAGTAAAATATAATATGTTTTTGGAGACATTTTTTTATCAATAAAAGGTTTATTTATTATTTATTAGTCATATACCAAATTATTGTCCTGTTTACGTTCATATTTGTTGGATGTATGATAAGTAAACAAAATTTTGAGAGGTCTAAACCCTTAGAATCAGGCATATGATGAATAGATTATACGAAAGACACGATTCTAAAGGTGACAGTCTAAATTATAAGATCCGCAATCGAGGGAATAAAGTTGGGTGCTTTATTCATGCAAAGATTGTTATATTATTTATATCCCTAATGGAAGATGGTTTATCTTGGCCATTAGAGGTGGACTCCATGAATAGAAATATTAGTGTATTGTCATAGGTAATGATGCATTAGATCGGGACATAAAGTGTAATTGATTTGGATTAATAGTTTTGTCTTAGTAAATCAATTCACTTTAGATAATCAAATGTGTTTTATCTTAATCCTGAGATGAATAATGGGCCCGTTGTCTTGACCTTTGTCTTTTGATGTACCAAAGGATGACATCTATATTTTATGATGGTACGCATATTGATATGTTGGAGAAGTGACTCTTGATAGCACAGACTTATTATTCATAGATACGGAATCCATAGATCCTCTTTAGTAGTCAATGATATCCTTTTATATATGTTATCCTGTAATTAAAATACTGGAGCGCTCAACCATTTGGATACATTGGTATAGCTGAATGGTATACCATCTTTGGATGATAAGTTTTTCGATAGTGAGATAATAGAATGTAAGAGAAAAATAATCACGAAGGTAAGATAGAATTTATCCTTAAGCCAATTATGGATAATCTTATAGGGATATGATACATTATGATATGTCATAGAGAATTAGCTATTCGGGCTTCGTAATTCTCTATAGCTTGAGTGTAGCTCTAAGATTTTAGTGGAGTAACATTAGAGTTGATAATTGTGAAATTTATATCAAGCACATTGGGTTTCATAATTATCAAGAGCTTGAACTATATAAGTTCATTAGGTCCCCTTTGCTAGCTCATAATAAATCCTGCAACGATATGGCATGCTTTCCAATAAATTGATGACTCATGTCAAATTATTAGATTCGCTAAAATTCGATAATATTAGATAATTCATGTCTGTTTATCAGTTGAATTAATTTTGGGTAAATTAGTTTAAGATAAACTTGTTAAATTATCTAGAATATTTATTTTCCTAGAGATTATTTAGATATGACTGTTTTAATCAAATAGCTTCTCTATTGGGTTATTTAACTTAAAACTGAGGCTCCATCTAAAGAATCTTGTGTGGAAAATAAAAGATTCACAAGGATCATTAATTGTAAATTTGGCAGGCCGGTATTCAAGTTCAGCCTACCGATGGAGTAAGTTTGGCATGCCGATTTGCCAGTTTGACCTGTCGATCAAACGATAATCTGATCACGCATTTTTATGTGATTTTATAGGATATTTATCAAAATTTGAATTTTTGAGGCCTTATCTGATAAGGACTAACCCTTGGGTTGAACCTCTATAGATTTGAAGTGAGACTCATAAGTTATATAGATTAGTTAAGAAATCAAGAGTGAGCACTTTATACTGTGAGTCATTAAAACTCCCTTGAGAGCTATTGTTCACAAATCACGAACTTTAGTTCTAGGTTTCCTCAACTAGTTGGAAGGAGAGTCATTAAAGAAGAGCTATATGGTGTGCGCCCACATGCACTCCAATCATGGATATAGAATAGCAAAGAAGACTGGTTGGTTGAGACTTTTCTAGAACGGCTTTGTGTTCACAAATTGTAGGAGTTTTGCAAACGAGGTTAGTAAGATCTGGTTAATTTATGCATATAGCATGTCAAAATTGTGTTTTGGAAAATACTCTGGTATAAAATTTTCTAATTTCTACCGCGTACTATTTTTCCAACAGTGTGCCCACACACATATCAATTGTGGATAGAGAATAGCAAAAAAGACTTGTTGGTTGAGGCTTTTTTAGAACGTACTTCTCTTCATAAATTGTGGGAGCTCTTCGGCATTCAAAGGTTAGTAAGATCTGATTAAATTATGCATATAATGCGTCAAACTTATGTTTTTAAAAAACACTCTAATTTAAAAAAATTTTAAAATTTCGCTTCATACTCGTTTTTTAAGAATTGGTATCAAAGCCTTGGTTTTTACAAAAATTTACAAGTTTATGATCATGCTATATGTATAAATTTTGTGATTTTATCTCTTCTATGCTTAAATTTAATTTTTTAGAGAGTTGGCACTCTAGGATTTCTATATATATTTATATATGTTGTCATGAATTATATGATGAATGTTTATTAATCAATTATGGTTGATTAAATTACTATTTAATTATTAATTAATTAATCAATTTATGCCGGTTATGGTTCCTTAGAGGCTAGAATGTGTATCTAAGTTTTTTTTTGAATAGATTACTGTCTATCATTACCATCTAAGAGTTATTATTTAAATTTAAATTTGTAAGAATTTTGTAATTAAATAATCATTGGAAGTGAAGATAGATCTAAAAGATAGAGATGATAGTGATTCCAAAGGTATTTCCTAAGTCTCTAAATTTTTATGTTTTTGAATTGTTAAAAATAAGATTAAGAAACTATGCAAAAACTGTTTTTTAGAAAAACGTGATTCTTGCTTAGTCAACAGGCCGAACCCTCAGGATCGGCTGGACGATGGTCACAGACCGGCAAGACAAATTGTTAGTTCGACAGGCCGTCGACGGGGCAGATTTCTGTTGACTCTAACAGCAGGCCGAACTACCAAGTCTAGCAGGCCGATGGATAATGACTGGCAGGTTGATCATGCAAATTGGCATGCCGATAGAAAGCTATGGGTTTTCAAAAAAAGTGTGTTTTTTCGGTGCAGTTTTAATTTTTTTTTTGAGATAATTTTGAGAAACATGAAATTTTACGATGACCGTAAAAAGGAAGTTTTTGATCTCTAAAGACTTCGAGAAGGATACCACATGAAAACGGATACAACTTGAAGATTCAAGAATAAAGAATCGACAATATATTTTGATTGATCACTTGTAATCTTTAATTTCTTTTCTCTAGGATGGAACCATAATATTACGGTTAATTATTATTTTGCTTATGGCTTTGCATGATTGCTTTGACTGTTTGCATTATAATATGATTTGCCATATATGTTGATAACATGTCATATAGAATAGGGAGTTCCGTTCATTAAAAAAAATTTGTTCATGCATATTTTTTTTAAAATAAAACCTTCATTTTGAAAGATTGAATGGGAGAAGGTTTTTGAAGAGCGGACCTACGGCCTTCATCGTTTGTCCATAAATAGCACATGGTGGTCCCAACCCCTCAAAAGGGACTTCATCATGTACTAGGTTAGATCTTTGAAAGGATAAGGTATTTTTGCATGATTTATCATTGTACACCCCTAGGTGGTGATTAAAAATCATGTTTAAAATATTAAAACGATGGTTATACATTCAAGTTGATTTTATTATAAACTTCCCCTAGGAGCTTTGTTAATAAAATTGATGGCTAAAGAAGCGATTATTAATATGTGCTAGATTAGATGGGTCCTAGATGGCATATATTAATCAGGTGAAGCTCCGTATACCTAATTGAATTTGGCAAGTCTCCCTTAGGCAGCTTGTTGAATTATGAGTTAGGAATTATCATTGTAAGGTTGTGATTTTTTCAAGGTTTTGACACATAAACACATTGTATGTTTTATATGATTGTGTTATCTTACTAAATTATTATGGTATATGATTCTTTATTGCAGATTAAAATGTCTAAAATGCTTTATCATTGATACTTGATAAAGAACCAATTAACCGGCAAGAATTTTAATGATTAGAAACGGAACCCAAACATCGTCCTATCCTTTGAGAAATTGAAATTTGTGCTAACAACACCATGTCCTCTTGAACCTATAGGGGATTCCAGTAACGAGCAAATCTAAGCGTATGATTGTTGGAAAGATTCTAACGATCAGGCTTGCTGTTATGTTATGGCCAGCATGAATAATGTGTTGCGGGCTCAACATGAAGATTATGAGACTACTAAGTAGATCTTGGATAATATTGAAGACATGTTTGGAGGCCAGGCCATGACAAAACGACAAGGGGCACTTCAAAAACTCTTAAACTGCAAACAAAGACCAGGGACTCTAGTGACAGAGCATATGATATTAGTCATGGGTTACTTGCTGAGGCTCAAACCAATGGAGTTGACATAGATTTTGAAACATAAATGACTATAGTCTTTGACACTCTATCTAAGGAGTTTGTCCCATTTAGACCTTCATTCAATTTAAGTAATTGATTGGATATGACCTTGAATGAGTTGAAGAAGCATCTATAAGAGTTCAAAAATCTGATTAGGGAAACTTCTACTGGTGACGAGGCCAACTTGGCAGTGGCATCTGGTTCTAATCCTAACCCTGGGAATGAAAAGAAGTAACCAGCTAAGAATGGAAAGACTTTTATTCCTATAAATGGCAAGAACAAGAAGAAGAAAAAAAAGAACCCAATGAAGCTCAAGTGCATTTTTTGTGGGAAAGTCGGGTACATCAAGAAGAATTACAAGGACTTCCTTTCCTGAAGAGGTAAATGTGATCTTTTGGTTATAGAAACTTGTTTGGTTGAGAAATCAAGTGACACTTAGGTGATAGATTCTAGAGCACCTAATCATGTTTGTGTTTCTTTACAGGAGTTCAAAAAATGAGAAATCTATTGTATGAAGACTTCACGTTTCGGATGGGTGATGGATCCTTGATGTTAGCTAAAACAGTGGGAGACGTTCATCTTTATTTTGATAATTATAAGAGTTTAGTTTTGCGAGATTGTTTTTAAGTTCCAAAACTTAAAAGGAATTTGATTTTTGTAGCTTATTTATTTAAAGACTCTTATGTAGTTTATTTTAATAATAAAGTGGTGATTAAACAAATCTTTTATTTGTGATGGATGGATGCAAAACAATCTATATTTTATCAAACCTAAGATGGACTTACTGCTTAACACTGAGGTTAATGATGGTAACTTTAAAAGACTTGAGACTTCTCACTCTAATAAGACCTATCTTTGGCATTTGCAGTTGGATTATATTAACCTGAATAGGACTCAAAGGTTGCTAAAGGATGAACCTTTAAGTCACTTAAAGGTGGAATCTATACCATAATGTAAATCTTGTTTAAAGGGTAAAATGACCAAAAGACCATTTGGGTCTAAGGGCAATAGGGTCGAAGGAGTTCTAGAACTTATGCATAGTGATATTTATGGTCCTATGAACATTTGGGCAAGAGGAGAGTATCAGTACTTGGCCACTTTTATTGACGATTACTTAAGGTATGGGTATGTCTACCTAATGCATCACAAAAGCGAAACTTATGGGAAGTTCAAAGAGTTTTGGGCTGAAGTGGAAAAGCAATTAGGTAGAACCATGTAGGCATTTCGATCCGATTAATGTAGTGAATACCTCTCTGATGAGTTCTTGGAACACTTATTAGAGAATGGGATTTTATCCCATTTAACTACACCGGACACTCTGTAGCAGAATGGCATGGCTAAGAGAAGAAATAGGACTTTGTTGGACATGGTTAGATTTATGATGAGTTATTCATCATTGCCTTTATCCTTTTGGGGGATAGGTACTACAAACCTGCATGTTATCATTTGAACAATGTGCCTTTAAAATTGGTTCCTAAAACTCTTTGAGTTGTGGACGGGAAGAAGACATCCTTAAACCATATTCGCATACAGGGATGTCCCACTC
>CAMOHE010039098.1:0-12011 GCA_946598075.1 Artocarpus hirsutus
ATATGTTTATTTGATTTACGCAATTTCTTTTAAAGTTGAATAATTTTCTAAATATAGTCCTACTGAGCCTTTCGCTCACATTTTATCTGTTTTAAAATCTTAACCCTAGGTGGATATCAACATAGGTTTGGAGAAGAGTCCGCCGACCGGACTTACGATCAGTAGAAGTATTTGGTAGGCTAATTTATCATTCAAGGCATGTAAGACTTTAACTTCTCTTTCATTCTGGACTGTGGTTGTATCATAATATTGTCAGTACTATATGTGTGTGCACAATATGTGGGCCAGTGGGACTCATATGCGTTCCACCCCATATTTGATTATTTTAATGTTATTTCTATTTGTTTAATTATTATGGTAATTCATTTATTTCTTTAACCTTTCTATTCAAACGATTTTAAAATTATCACATTTTATTTATAAATTTCATTCTAAAACCCTGATTTTTAACCAAATCCTTACTTAATTAATTTAATTAAACCACCACGTCACCTCCCGTACTCTGGGGCGTGACACGAAATCACTGTACTTTTTTCAAGTACTAGTGATTCGCACTTGCTTGCGTCTCTTTTATATTTTTTTTATAGAGAGATCTAACATTTATTCTAAAATTTAATATCACTTATTTATTTTACTCTCTTGATAGTTTATTTAGCATCACTCACTTATTTTACTCCCCTAATAGTTTATTTAAGTGGAAAAAAAGGTGTCGTAAAGCACATTTGAAAGGGAAAAAGTTATTAGTAGGAAAAATTAACTAGTAAATTATTTATTGAGTATATAAGAAAAGTATTTGAGAGAGTTGTATGCCAAAAATATTTAGACTGGAATACATTTGAAAAGAAATTATTAGAAATGAACAATTAAAAAAACATTTATGAAGGTCATAGTTGGCAAAAAAATTTAATTACAAACAAAATGTTTGAGTAATCTCATATTTGAGAAAAAATATTTTAATGAGTTGGAGGGCAAAGAAAGAGGGAAAGAAGGGGAAAATAGAATAGAATAGAAAAAATAAAAAATAAAAAATAAAAGTCTAAATTAAATAAATTAGAGAAGAAAAATAAAAAAAAGAAGAAGATACATGGAGAGGAACTCCTCCTTACTAGGGTTGTTTAAAAAAATAAAAAAACTGAAACAGAACTGAACCGGTTGATGGAAAACCAAAAAATTGGTTTTTTCAAATACAAAATCCTTTGGGAGGGCCAAAAAAAGGGAAAAAAGGGGAAAAAGAATAGAATAGAAAAAATTAAAAATAAAAGTTTAAATTATAGGAAAAATAAAAAAAGAATAAAATATTTGGAAGGGCGAAAAAAGGAAAGAAAGGGGAAAAAAGAATCAAATAGAAAAATTTTAAAAAATTAAAAGTTTAAATTAAATAAATTGGAAAAGAAAAATAAAAAGAAGAAGAAGAAAATGCATGGAGGAAAACTCCCCTCCACTAGGGCTATTCAAAAAAACTAAAAAACAGAAACCAAATCGATCGAATCTTCAACATAGGAACTAAAGAGGCACCACCTTGCCACTCGTCCAAAGGCAACTTGGTGATTGTTTTATGTTCGATTAATATTTATTATGTTGCAACGTAAATTTTGAAATAAGTACTTTTCAAAGTTTCGCATGAAAAAGTTACTAATTTTTCACTTCTTTAACACTCCATAAAAGCAGCTAACCGCAAGGTTTACATTCCACTGATGCTAAGTATTAACTTTAGTTTATGTCAAAGGTTAAAAGCCTTTCTTTCTAGGCTGGGCTTTTATTTTTTATTTTTTGAATTTTAACTATGTTTATAAATAATCAAAATTTTAAAAAATGTAGTTTAAGAAAAATTTTTTAAACATGTTTAAAGCTTGAGATAAAAAAGCTTATTTTTATAAGGATGTTTATACATTTTATTTTTTTAATTTTAGCTATTAAATTAGTGAAAATTAAAATATATATTTTTTAATATAAATGTTCAATCAACCGAGAACTGACCAAGGAAAACTGATCATTCTTGATCAGTTAACCAATCAATTACACTAGTAATTAATTCAGTTTTGGTTCTTGATTTTCAAAAACTGATGGTGCCGGTTCAGGCCAAACAAGCCAAAATCGCATCAAGAGCATTTATTCTTTTTTTTATAGATGTTATAGATAGATATTATTTCTCCCTTTTTTTTATTCAAACTTTATTGAAGAACAGCAAAGATAATGGCAATGACATGTGGGGAGAGCCTTCCAAAAACTCCTCAGCATATTTTAGTATTCATAGCCAAGATACATAATGTTAGAAAAACGAGTACGCAGCAGAATTGTAAATTTTTTAAATTAGAGTATTTTCCAAAACATAAGTTTGACCTGCTATAAACATAAATTAATCAGATCTTATTAACCTTTGTATGCCGAAGAGCTCCTACAATCAGTGTAGAGAAGAAGGATTCAAAAAAGCCTTAACCAACTGGTATTCTTTGCTATTCTCTATCCACGATCCGAGTGCGTGTGGGCAAACGCCATGCAACTCTTCCTTGGTGACTCTTCTTCCAACCAATTAAGAAGACCTAGAGCAGAGGTTTGTGATTGTGAACAATAACTCTCATGGAGTTTCAGAGTATCTAACACTAGAGTACTCACTCTTAACTTTTTAACTGATCTAAATAAATGAGAAACTCACTCCCTATTTATAGAGGTTAAACTTAGGATTAATCATTATCAGATAAGACCTTAAAAATTTGAATTTGGATCAACATCTGATAAAATTTAGTAAAAAATGCGTAATTAGATTATTGTTAGATTGGCAAGCTGTGTTGGAAAAATAGTACGCAACGGAATTTAAAAATTTTTATATTAGAGTATTTTTCAAAACACAAGTTCAACATACTATATGCACAAATTAACCAGATCTTACTAACCTTTGAATGCTAAAGAGCTCCTGCAATCTGTGAAGAAAAGTAATGTTCTAGAAGAGCCTCAACCAACTAGTCTTTTTTCCTATTTTCTATCCACGATCGGAGTAAGTGTGGGCTCACATCGTTCAACTTTTCCACCAAGTGATTCTCCTTCCAACCAATTGCGAGAACTCAATGCTACAGTTTGTGATTTATGAACAATAGCTCTCAGGGAGATTTTAAAGTCTCACCGATAGAGTTTCACTCTTAATCTCTTAACTGATCTAATAATAAAGAGACTCACTCCATTTTATATAGAGGCTGCATCCAAGAGTCAGCCCTTATCAGATAAGTCCTCAAAAATTCGAATCAAAATTAAATCAAAAACAATATCTAATAAAATCAGCGTAGAAACACGTGATCTTTTTATCGCCAATCGACAGGCTGAATTGATAGATCGGCCAATCGAACCTCCTCAATTGGCAAACAAACTTAAAGATCGGCCTGCCGAACCTCCTATAAAATATCCCTACGAATCTTTATTTTCCATCCGAGATTCGTAGGATAGAGCCTCAGTTTTAATTCAAATAACCCAAAAGAGAAGTTATCGGATTAATTCAACAAGATTATCATGAATCAATTCAAAATTAAACCAACCGATAAACAAACATGAATTATCTGATTTTATCGAATTTTAGTTAATCTGATAAATTTGACATAAGTCATCAATTATTGAAAAAACACGTCGTATCGTTATAAGATTTTTTGTGAGCTAGCAAAGGGGACCAAATGGACCTATATAATTCAAGTTCCCGATGATTATGAAACCCAATATTCCAGATATACATTTTATGATTATTAGCTCCAATGCTACTCCATTAAAAGCTAGGAGCTACACTCTCGAACTATATAGAATTATGAAGCTCGTATAGCTAAGTCTCCATAACATATCATAATATATCGTATCTTCACAGGATTATTTATAATTAGCTTAAGGACAAGTTTTGTCTTACCTTCTCAATTATTTTTATCTTACGTTCCATTATCTCACCATCGAAAAACTTACCATCCAAAAACAGTATACCATTCGTTACACCTATATATCCAAATGGTTGAGTGCTCTAGTTTTCCAATTATAGGATAACACATATAAGAGGATATCACTACTCCTAGTTATGGATTTCATATCTATGAATAACAGGTCTACGCTATTAAGAGTCATGCCCCCAACGTACCGGCATGTGTACTACTATAAAAATATGGATGTCACCCCTTGGTACTTCAAAAGACATAAGTCAAGACAATGGCCCACTATTCATCTTAAGATTAAGATACAATACAAATGATTGTCCAAAGTGAATCTATTTGCCAAGACAAAATTATTAATCCAAATCAATTAACTTTATGTCCCAATCCAACACATCATCACCTATGACAATGTGTCAATGTTTTTATTCATAGAATCTACCTCCGATGGTCAAGACAAACTATCTCCTAATAAGGATGTAGGCAACATAACAATCTTTGCGTGAATAAAGTGCCCAACTTTATTTCCTCAATTGTAGATCTTATGATTTAGACTGTCACCTTAAAAATCGTGTCTTCCGCATAATCTGTCCATCATACGTCCAATTCTTAAAGGTTTAGACCGATAGTTTCAGGCTTTTGTTTGCTTAACATACATTCAACAAATATGAACATAAAAAGGACAATATTTAGGATATAAATAATAAATAAATTCTTTATTAATAAAAATGTCTCCAAATACATATTACATTTTACTCCTTAGGGCATACACGTCTAACAATCTCTCACTTGCATTAAGTGAGTAAATATGACAAATCTTGCATCCCCATAGCTTCCACATGCCTCTTGAAGACTCTCCCAGTAAGTGTCATTGTTAATGGATTAACTAAATTGTCCTCTGACGCGATTTTGCACATCGTGACATGCCAGCCCTCGACGAAGTCCTTTATCAAATGATACTTTCAATCAATATGCTTACTCTTCTTGTGAAATCTTGGTTTCTTAGCATTAGCTACTATCGCACTGTTATCACAGTACAGTGATACCATCCCCTATCCATACTAGTAACTACCTCAAGATCCCCAAGAAACTTGCGGAGCCACATTGCTTCTTTTGAAGCATCACTAGCTGCCACATACTTGGCCTCTATTGTTGAATCTAAAGTGCAATCTTGCTTTATAATTCTCTACCTGATGGCACCACCGCCTAAAGTAAACATAAAATCCAAAGTCGATCTCTTAGAATCCAAACAGGATTGAAAATCTAAGTCAGTATATCCTAGAGGAGCTAAGTCCTCACTCGAATATACAAGCATATACCCTTGACTCCTTCTCAGGTACTTGAAAATATGCTTTACCATAACCCAGTGTTTCGATCCCAGATCTGCTTGAAATCGACTTACAATCCTGACCGCATAACAAATATCCAGTCGTGTGCAAAGCATGACATACATGAGACTACCCACTACTGAGGCATAGGGCACCTTCTTCATGTATTCTCTTTCTTCCTTAGACTTTGGAGAGTCTTTCTTAAAAAGAGTAATTTCAGACCTAGATGGTTGCCCACCTTTCTTGGAATCCTACTTTGTAAACCTCTTGAGAATTTTATCTATGTAGCCGGCTTATGGCAAAGCTATCACTTTGTTCTTTATATCTTGAAAAATCTAGATATTGAGAACAAAATTAGCCTCACCTAAGTCTTTCATGTCAAACTGCTTGGTCAACCATAATTTGACTGATGACAATGCTCCTATGTTATTGCCAATTAGCAGAATGTCATCTACATAGAGTAGTAGAAAGACCACATTCCTATCCTTAATGTGTTTGTAAACACATGGTTCATCCACATTTTGTGAGAACCCATAAGTCTTGATCACCTGATCAAATCTTAAATTCCAAGAATAGGAAACCTGTTAAGTCCATAAATTGACTTTAGTAGCTTACAAACCTACCTTCTTGACCCTTAGCCTTGAACCTGTCTAGTTGTTCCATATAAATAGACTCATTAAGATAGCCATTTAAAAAAGCCATCTTGACATCCATCTGTCAAATCTTGTAATCGAGAGCAATAGCTATGGACAAGAGAGTCTAGATGGACTTAAGCATAGCTATAGGCGAAAAGGTTTCCTCGTAATCGATTCCTGCCTTTTGTGTGTAACCTTTAGCTACCAGTCTAGCCTTAAAAGTTTTGACATTTCCATCCACTCCTCTTTTCCTCTTGTAGACCCATTTATACCCTATGGGTTTTACCCATTTGGGAAGATTCATAAGTTTCTAGACCCGATTAGTCTCCATAGACTTCATCTCTATGTTCATGGCCTCTATCTAGAGTTTTGAATCAACATCCTCTATAACCTCTGTGTAAGTGTAAGGATCCCTGTCATGTTCATCCAGTTCAGCCAAGAAGGCCTTACCATTGAAAATATACCTCTCGGGTCAACACCCGATCCTCTTACTACATCGAGGTCCCTTAAGTTGTTGTTCAGGTTTATTTGGTTTTTCTACATTGATTGGAATGGTTTCATTCGAAACCTCTAGAATGATTAGATCACTCCTTAACTCCTCGAGCACCACTTTGCTTCGAGGCTTAAAGTCGTCCATGTAACTCTCCTCAAGGAAAGTTGTATGAGTTGAAATCACGACTTTATTTTCCTTTGGGTTATAAAAATAACGCTCTTTAGTCACTTTTGGATATCCTTCAAACATGCAAACTTTCGAACGTGCTTCCAACTTATTCGCATCCCTAAACAAGACATAAGCTGGACATCTTCATATGCGAATATGGTTTAAGGATGTCTTCTTACTCGTCCACAACTCGTGAGGAGTTTTAGGAACTGATTTGGAAGGCATGTTATTCAAAAGATAACATGCGGTTTGTAGTGGATATCCCTAAAAGGATAAAGGTAATGATGAATAACTCATCATGGACCTGACCACGTCCAACAAAGTCCTATTTCTTTTCTCTACTATGCCATTTTGGTGCGGAGTGCCTAGCATAGTCAAATGGGATAAAATTCTATTCTCTAATAAGTGTCCCAGAAACTCATCAGCAAGGTATTCACTACCTCAATTGGATCGAAGTGCTTTTATGGGTCTACCTAATTGCTTTTCCACTTTAGCCCGAAACTTCTTGAACATATCAAAAGTTTCGCTTTTATGGTGCATCAGGTACACATACCTACACCTTGAGTAATTGTGAATAAAAGTGATGAAGTACTCATACCTTCCTCGTGCCCGGATGTTCATTGCTCTATAAACATCACTATGCACAAGTTCTAAAACCCCTTCGTCCCTATTGCCGTTATACCCAAATGGTCTTTTGGTCATTTTACCCTCAAAACAAGATTCACATTAAGGTATAGATTCCACCTTTAAGTACTTAAAGATCTATCCCTTACCAACTTTTGAATCCTATTCAGGTTAATATGACCAAGGCACAAATGCCAAAGATAAGCATTATTAAAGTAAGAAGTTTTAAGTCTTTTAGAGTTATTATCATTCATCTCAGTATTAAGCAGTAAGACCATCTTAGGTTTGATAAAAGATAGATTATTTTACATCCATCCAAAACAGATAAAAGATTTGTTTTTACAAATCACCACTATATTATTAAAAGAAACCAAATAGGAGTCTTTAAATAAACAAGCTGCAGAAATTAAATTCCTTTTAAATTTTGGAACATAAAAACAATCTCTCAAAATTAAATTCCTATAATTATCAAAATAAAGATGGACGTCTCCCACTGCTTCAGCTAAGACCAAGGATACATTGCCCATTCGAAGCGTGAAGTCTTCATGGACAAAACTTTTTGTTACTATAGAGAAACACAAACATGATTAGTTGTACTGAAATCTATGACCTAAATGTCATTGGATTCCTCAACCAAACAAGTTTCTAAATACAGAAGGTCATACCTACCTCCTCGAGAAAGGAAATCCTTGCAATTCTTTTTTATATGCACGACCTTCTAGTGGAAGAAGCACTTAAGCTTCTTTGGGTTCTTCTTTTTCTTCTTCTTGCTCTTGTTTTTAGCAGGAATAGAAGACTTCCCGTTCTTGGCCTGTTGTTTCTTTTCATTCCTAGGGTTAGTATTGGAGCCAAAAGTAGCCACCAAGTTGGCCTTGCCACCAGTAGTAGATTCCCTTATCAGTAGTTTGAACTTCTAAAATTGTTACATCAACTCAATTAAGGTCATATCTTACCTATTACAAAATTAAAAGTAGCTCTAAATGAGATAAACTCCTTAGACAGAGTCTCAAAGACCATAGTTATCTAAGTTCTAGCATCAATGTCAGCTCCATTGGTTTGTGCCTCAGCAAAGTAACCCATGACCAACATCATGTGCTCCTTTACAGATGTCCTTGATTTTTGTTTACGGCTCATGAGTTTCTGAAGCGCTCAATGGCGCTTTGTTAGGGCCTGGCCTCCAAACATGTCTTTTAGATTATCCAAGATCTGTTTAGTAGTCTCATAATCCTCATGTTGAGCCTGCAGCATGTTATTCATGCTGGCCATAACATAGCAGCGGGCCTGATCATTTGCATCTTGCCAACAATCATCTGCCTGGATTTGATCATTGGTGGAATTTCCCGTAGGCTCAGGAGGACAAGGGGTTGTCAGCATAAATTTTAGTTTCTCAAAGAAGAAGACGATATTCAGGTTCTGTTTCTAATCATTATAATCCTCACCGGTTAATTGGTTTTGTCAAGTATCAATGATAAAACATTTTTACACAATTTTAATCTACAATAAAGAATCATATGCGAAACATAAGTAAACGTAGCATTATAATTTAGTAAGATAACACAATTATGTAAAAACATACAAATGTGTTTATGTGTCAAAACCTTGAAAATATTACAACCTTACAACAATAATTCCTAACCCAGAATTCAACAAGCTCCTAGGGGAGTCATGCCAAATTCAATCAAGAACACGGATCCCCTCCTGATTAATATATGCCATCTAGGACTTGTATGATCTAGCATATATTAATAATTGTTTCTTTAGCCATTAATTTTATTAACAGAGCTCTTAAGGGAGGTTAATAATAAAATTAACATAAGTGTAAAACCATTGTTTCAATATATTATCCATGATTTACAATCACCACTTAGGGGTGTGTATCCATAAATCATGCTAAAATACCTTATCCTCTCAAAGATCCAACCTAGTACATGATGAATTCCCTTCTTAGGGGTCGGAACCACCATGTGCTACCTATGGACCAACAATAGAGGCCGTAGGTCCTCTCTTTGAAAACCTTCTCCCACTCAATTTTGAAATCAAGGTTTTATTTTAAAAGACATGCATGAACAATTTTAATATAAGTGGCATTCCCTATTCTATATGACATGTTATCAATATACATGGCAAATCATATTATAATGCACACAAACAAAGCTATAAGCAAAATAATAATAAATAAACGTAATATTATAGTTCCATCCTAGAGAATAGAAAATAAACATTACAATAGAATAATCAAAATATTTTATCGATTCTTCATCCTTGAATCCTCAAGTTGTATCCTTCTTCATGTAATGCCCATCTTCAAGTCTTCAATCCCATATGAATCAAATACTCCAAATTTCTAGTCATATCCAAATTTAATGTTTCTTATAATTGTCACAAAAATAAAATTAAAAATGTATCGAAAATCGTGCCTTTTTTGGAAAAATTTTCAACTTTCTATGGGCAAGCTAATCTGTATGATCGGCCTTTCGGTCATGACCCTTCGACCTGTTGATATTTTTATGTCGGCCTACTGTTCATGACAGTTCGGCCTGCCACCAGAGCCACCTGATTTTTGCCCCGCTGACGGCCTATCGAACCTCACGTCTGACTTGCCGATCTTACGACCATTGGCCTGCTGAACTGGAGGGTTTAGCATGCCGACCGAGTAGAGATTACCCCTTTCCAGAAAATACAATTTTGATGCAATTTATCAATTTTATTTTTAACAATTCAAAAACATAAAATTAGAGACTCAATAAATACCTAGGAACGCCATCATCTATCTTTTAGATCTGCTTCTGGATTCATATTCTTTGAATGATTATTTAATTACAAAATTCTTACAAATTTAAAATTAAATAACAATTCCTAGATGGAGATGATAGTTCGCCATCAAATTACGTGAAAAACTTATATACACATTCTAACCTCTAAGGAACCATAATTGTCATAAATTAATTAATTAATAAATAATTAAATAATAATTTAATCAACTATAATTAATTAATAAATATTCACCACATAATCCATGACAACACATAAAAATATATAGAAATCTAGAGTGCCAACTCTCTATAAAATTAAATTAAAGCATAGGAGAGATCAAGATCACATAATTTATATATATAACACGATCACAAACTCGTAAATTTATATAAAAACTATGGCTCTGATACTAATTGTTGGAAAAATAGTACTCAGTAGAATTTAAAAAATTTTTATGTCAGAGTATTTTTTAAAGCACAAGTTTGACATACTATATGCATAAATTTACCAGATCTTACTAACCGATGAATGCCGAAGAGCTCCCGCAATCTATGAAGAGAAGTAACGTTCTAGAAGAGCCTCAACCAATAGGTCTTCTTTGCTATTCTCTATCCACGATCACAGTGAGTGTAGGCTCTCGTCGTTCAACTTTTCCACTAGGTGATTCTCCTTTCAACCAATTGAGAGAACCCAAAGCTACAGTTTGTGATTTATGAACAATAGCTCTCATAGAGTTTCTAGAGTCTCATCAGTAGAGTCTCACTCTTAATCTCTCAACTGATCTAAATAATAAAGAGACTCACTACACTTTATATAGAGGTTAGGCTAAGGAGTCAATCCTTATCAGATAAGGCTTCAAAAATTCAAATCAGAATCAAATTTGAAACAATATATGATAAAGTCTATGTAGAAATTCATCATCCTTTTATAGCCGGTCGGCAAGCAGAACTGACAGATCGGCCTACGGAACCTCCGATAAAAGATCCCTGTGAATCTTTATTTTTCACCCGAGATTCTTGGAATAGAGCCTCAGTTTTAATTCAAATAACCCAATAGAGTAGTTATCTGATTAAAACAATCATATTTAGATAATCTCTAGGAAAATAAATATTCTTGATAATTCAACAAATTTATCTTAAATTAATTCAAAATTAATCCAACCGATAAATAGACATGAATTATCTAATCCCGATAATTCAACAAGTTTATCTTGAATTAATTTTATCACAAAATTAATTCAATCGATAAACAAACATGAATTATCTTATTTTACCAAATTTCAGCCAATTTGATAAATCTAACATAAGTCACCAATTATTGAAAAAACACGTCGTATCATTACAGAATTTTTTGTGAGCTAGCGAAGGGGACCAAATAGACCTATATAGTCTAAGCTCCCAATAATTATGAAACCCAATATCCTAGATGTACATTTCATAATTATCAGCTCCAATGCTACTCCACTAAAAGCTTGGAGCTGCACTCTCGAATTATATAGAATTACGAAGCCTGTATAGCTAAGTCTCCATGACATATCATAATGTATTGTATCCCCAATTGTTAGAAAAATAATACACAGCAGAATTTTAAAAATTTTAAATCAGAGTATTTTCCAAAACACAAGTTTGACATGCTATATGTATAAATTAACCTGATCTTACTGACCATATATACGCCAAAAAGCTCCCGAAGTCTGTGTAGAGAAGTAACGTTCCAGAAGAGCCTCAACCAATTGGTCTTCTTTGCTATTCTCTAACCACGATCGGAGTAAGTATGGGCTCACACATACAGCTCTTCCTCAAGGTGACTGTCCTTCCAATCAATTGAGAGAACCCAAAGCTAGTTTCGTGATTTGTGAACAAGAGCTCTCAGGGAGTTTCAGATTCTCACCAGTAGAGTATCACTCTTAATCTCTCTATTGATCTAAATAACTCATTAAACTCACTCCCTATTTATAGAGGTTGGGTCTAGGGTCATTCCTTATCAAATAAGATCTCAAAAATTTGAAACAGAACCAAATTCAGGTCTATATCGAATAAGATACGCGTAAAAACGCGTGAAAACACGTGATTTTTAATTCGTGCATAGGCAGGCCGAACTTGCCTAATCGGCAGGC
>CAMOHE010039099.1:0-10042 GCA_946598075.1 Artocarpus hirsutus
TTTAATTGTGTGGTTGGAGAAATATTTTATTATTGTTATTATTATTATTATTATTATTATTATGGGGATAGAGGTATTCGAACTTTTCTCTTTTACGTAGAGTCAAGTGTGGTTTTATAGTTAAGCTATATCTACATATCTACATGTGGTTAGAGAAAGAGCGTACGTACATGCACCTTCCTATATTAGTTCTATGAAAATAGAATTTATTTTTTTCTCAACAAAAAAATTTTAAAAAAGAAAGTCTATAGATAAAAAAACCTCGAAACTAATTTCCTCAAGCATGCACATGGGAAAGGTAAAGTTTTCCTTTGGGTTCTTCCATTCATCTGTTTTCTCGGGAAGTACATTGGAATCACCCTGTGTGTACAAACAATATTTTAGTTACAAAGTCAAAAACAATAATAACAAAAGAATTCAAAAAAAGAAAAAAAGTTCTGATTAATATAATATTACATACACAAAAGGGCGGTGACGTTGTTTAGGTACTAACCTCCAAAACGTGGTCCACAATTTGGGTGGAACGCTTAAAAATGTTTTCGACAATATCGAAGAGTGTACGGGTCTCAAAGTAATGTTCAGTAGGATCATGAAACTTATAAATCTGGTCTTTGATCTCTTCATTGGATATCTCAAACTGGCCGGAATTCCAGGGTGGTGGGGATTCAGAAGAAGCTTCTGAGACTTTGGTGGCCGTGAATTTTTGAAGAGAGTTAGATTGTGTAGCGAAAGAGCTGAAGACAGAGGATGCCATGTCTTGTGTTTGTAATAGGTGTTGTGCAGAGTTTCGAACGCCTAACACTATTGAGAGTGATAATATATACATGTGTGCATTCGTCAAATATTTCAATCAGTCAAACACTTGTAACATTTTTCGTTAGTTAATATAACACCGTTTGTGTAATACTCAATTTGCTTTAATGAGTATAGCACTTAATATATGTCTCAACACTTGTAATATTAAGGGCTTGTACTTGATAAAATTGAACGTTACATGAAAGCACAAATGATGCTATATATATATGTACAATATTAGTGATTAATATAATTAATTCCACGTGAAATGTGAGAGGAGTACACATAGTTGGTCCACTCCTTGCGATCAAAAAGAAGGGTGCATCTACATTATGACCAAAAAGAAGGTAAGAACTAGGATTCACACTTTGTCGAAAGAAGACCTTTTTTTGAATGATGGAATGTAGAGATTTCTTTTTTTTTTTTTTTTTGAATAAATATAGAAATTTCTTGTGCCATATCCTTTGAATTAATTGAGATAGATATTTATGTTGTTTAGGAACCAAATTATAACTCCAAAATTACAATTAATACGATGTAAAGCTCTCATATACTACAGTGTAAAGTAAAAGTTTGCTACGATATAAAGCTCTCACATGCTATAATATTTAAGTTCTAACTTCAAGTTTTTACTTTATTTTCAAATGCTCAGTTCAACATCTTTAGGTCTTACACAAAATATTATATCCCATATAATTATATGCATGTAAAGGAGTAAAGTTTGATTGAACATATAAATATAGTTCATATGAAGGTAAAATGTATTAGCTAGATGATGTCATTTAAGTCATGCATGCTGGATATTTTGTAAAACCACTGTTATAAAGTTATCCGCTTCTCATAAATATTCTAACCATCGCAGAGTAGATTTGGGTTCGCGAGAAAGAGTGGCGGGGATGTCAGTTTCCAGCAGGTGTAGGGAAAAAAATGCTAAGAAAAAGAAAGGATATGGGTTGTGCTAAGCGGCGGAGGGGCGGACAAACAGGGATTACTGGCAGCAGGCTTGCGCAAACGGAATATTGGCTGCCACTTCTTTTGTTTAAGAGTTTGCATTTTTTTGCCTAGGGTTTGTGCTTCATTATTATTGTTATTCTTATTATTATTATGTTTGAGGGCGTTTTGATTTTTTTATTAAAAAAGAGTCGCATGATAAGTCACCTACAACGATATGTAAGAAATTTAGTTTTATGGAATTTGACGAGAAGCCTTGAAAGGAAAACGTTTTAAGAGTTTGAGATCGTTTTGTTAATTTTAAAATAGAAAAGAACAGGGACAATATTGTCACCCTCTAAAAGAACTTAGGGATGAATTGTGATAATTAATACTCAAAGAACTCACCGTAGTTAAGGAAGATCTTTGAATTGCAAACTATCATCTATTTGAAAATTAGGCGTCCCCACTAAGATTTTGATGCGTAAGAATTAGAACTTTACACATCAGATATTCAACAGAAGTACAAGAAAATAGTTTCCTCTCATTAGTTATTTGTTCACAGCTAATAAAGCCAATGTCGTTTCAAAGATCTTTCCTTACAACTCCACGATTTAATTTCATCCCTTGCATAGGAGAGATATGCAAAAAAGCCGAAACGGTACAATGAAGTGCAACTCGTTCTCTCATCTTTTGAGGCAAAATATCTTTTTACCTTTTTTTTTGGGGGAGTAATTTGCAATGCTTTTATCAATTGGTTGATAATTGCAGAAATTCAACTTTTCTTTACGCAAACTAATCTGGAGTCACTATTTCTAGAAAGAAGAAGAGTTAATTACCTAAATATTTACTTTAAAAATTGTCTGCTAGTTCATTCACCTCTTTTTTTAATGGATTCATTCACCTTTAGAGCCCGTTTGGTACAACTTTTGTCTGTAGAGATATTTGTTTGTGATTTTAGTCAGTAAAAGAAAAAAAGTAAAAATAATAGTTTTTTAATAAGTATTTTAAAACCATATTTTTAAAAGAGCTTGGGTCAAAACTATTTTAAATTTTTAATAAGTTATAAAGATATTATATATTTAATTTTATAATATATTATTGACATTCTGATATAATTTTTAAAGTTTTTTTAAATTTTTTTTTTATAAGTCATATTTTGAAGCTTTGACTGCAACCACTTTTAAAGAGTTAAAAGTATTTTTGACATATTATTTAAACACTATTATAAATAGCTTTTAAACTTAAGAAGTTAAAAAGCAATTTCTAAAGAGCCCTTTTAAACAGGCCTTGAGGCGAAATTCAGTATGTGAAGATTCGTTACCAATACTTTGCACCCCACAAATTGAAAGGATCGAAACTGAAAAATATTCAACAACTGAACTCGTTCAACAAATTTTAATGGGTCCCACTCTATTTCTCAACCGACTTCTACCTAGTTGGTCGGTTGTCTACAAGGATTGAAAAATCCACATATCCGTCGATCATTTGACGGAAATGTTTGTTTTCATAAAAACTAAGGTTTAAAATAACAAAATATTCAAAAATTTTATGGAAATTGCTTTGAAAATATTGATAAAATATCGACAAAATATTAAAACTTTATATGTAACTTTTAAAATATAAAATTTAAGTTATTTTTATTCATTTTTTTAAAATAGACTTTTGTAAATTTTTTCAATGCTACAAATCCAATTTTTAATTTATTCCATGTACTAGGATATGTGATTTAAAATATCAACTCCAATCTTAAAGTCACTAGCAACCACAAGTTTTAATTTCTCTATAACTATTCAAACTCTATGTTTTGATATTAATATTATTTGAACCAAGAAGGCATTCAAATAACTTTGAACCTTCTAGAAGATTTTTTTAGTACTGATATATTCTTATATTATTTGAAACTATAAATGTAAAGTACTGTATTAGTTAACTTTTAACTAATTTGCTTAATTTGTGATTTGTGCTTATCATTTATCATATACTAGGATATGTGATTCAAAATATCAATTCCAATCTTAGAGTCATTAACAATCACAGGCTCTAATTTCTCTACAATTATTCAAACTATTATTTGAACTAAGAAGACATTCAAATAACTTTGAACCTTCTAGAAGATTTTTTTAGTATTGATATTTTTTATTTTATTTGAAACTATAGAAAAATACTTGTATTAGTTGACTTTTAACTAATCTGCTTAATTTGTGATTTGTGTTTATCATTTATCATATTATGATCACTTTTTACCATTTGTATTCATCACATACTTAGTAATTTCATTGAAAAATTTATCCAAACCATGTATTATTAACAATTTTAGAGTTTTTTAAAGTCTCATTTATTAAAAAAAATGGTTTAATATGATTTTTCGTATTTTGCATCAATTTGTGCTGATATCGATATTTACATAAAGTTTAAATGTCGATATTTCCGTCAATATTAATTTTTTCATCCTTGATTGTCTAGAAGTGCACACCAATATTTTATAAACACAAAATATACATCTTTAGATGAGTTATATATCAAACTCTAATTAGGACCCACATTACTATACACACAATTCTTCAATCCAATACCAAATTTATGGATTTGAGAAAAACTATTCTCCAGCGTGATGTTGTTTGTGGTGTTGAATTTGACATACATGTGTTACAGATCCTCATCGAAAATTCGATACCAACTATACCATATATCAAATTTTGATATTTAATTACTTTTTGGGTTGATTATTACAATATTGATACTTTTGAATATTTTCAAGTTAAAAGTTTATAACAGATATCAATTCCAACGTGGACGCAAACATGGCATGGCCTCACAGACATTTGAAAATGAATGCATGGTCCCACATGGAAATTATATAAAAAAATAAGATTACTTTCATAAGTTAGCCATGAAGTATGTACTTTACTTCAATTTGCACAATGTTTTTTAAAACCGGTTAAAACACCCTAAATTATGGTAAGTTAGTCACTTTGCTCTCTTTATCCAATATCGTCTATATCCCCAAAGGAATTGATGATGTGGCTCATGATTAAACATTAAAAAATATTAAAATTATAGCTAAATATTTAAAGAATTAAATATTAAAAAATGAATAAAAAATCCTATTTTCACTTTTTTCTATTTCTTTTCTTTCTTCTCTCTCTTATAATTTCATCTTCTCTTTCCATCTCCCTCTCTCTCTTTCTCGATCTCTTCTCTCTCTTGACAGAGTGGCTGCAAGGGGTGGCATGGAGAAACAAGGGTGGTGACCGAGGGTGGGCAAAAGGGGTGACTCTGGAAGTGCGACAGGGCTGGGGTGGGCTAGGGGTGGGGTGACGGTGAGGGTTTTGCAACGCAAGTGCGGATGGTGGTTGTGATGGGCAGTGGGGTGTGTGCTTTGTAGGCGTGGGCATGGGTGGGGTTCTTGATGGGATGGGGTGGGCAACGATGGGCTGGGAACAGGGAGGGGTGGCTTATGGATGTGGGTACTGGACTAGTTGAGGTGGCGGTCTCCAGGGTGTGGTGAGGGGAAGAGAGGGAAGGGGTGTTAGGTGACAAGGGTGGGCTAAAAAGTTTTCATTATTTTGGTTTTGAAGGGTTGTTTGTTTGACTTAGAGTACAAACGAAGGAGGAGAGAACCAGAGGAAGGAGCTTGAAAGAAGAGAGAGGGAGAGAAAAAGAATAAAATATAAAAAATTAATTTTATTTATTTATTTTTAATATTAATTACTTTTTAATATTTAATAATAATTTTATATTTTTTTTAATATTTAATTATGTACTACGTTAGCAATTCTGTTAAGGATATAGACACAATTGAATGGAAGGGGCAGAGTAACTAGTTTTCTACAGTTCAAGGGTGCTTTAACTAATTTTAAAAAATCAGGAGGTAAAATAAAGTAAAGTACATATGTGGGGATTTATAAAAATAATCTAAAAAAAAAGTAATGAAAAGACCCCAAGTCACAAGTATAAAAAAAAAAAAAAAAAGAATCCCTGACTGTTTATCTCTTTTCCCCTTTCTCAGAAACTTTGCACGGATAATTATTTTTTTCAACCTTCTTTGCTTCTCTATTCGCTTTCCACATTTTCATGTCAAAATCTCAAAGAAAAACCTGCATTTAGCTTTTTTTTTTTTGGCTATTTCTGCATAAAACAATTTATTTAGATTTATTTTATTCTTTTTTTTTTTTTAGTTTTTGCTTTTCTTTTACTTTATTTCTATTTTGTTCTTTCAATCTTTAAGTTAAACGAAAACAAATTTTTTGCACACACCAATTGATTAAATCATCTACGCCATATTTATGATATCGGTTAATTTAAGCAACTGAAGAAGTGGATATTTTTTTTTAAATAAAATGAGAGCGAAAGGAGCCAAAGAAAAGATATGAGATGGAGAGGCTCACGGAAATTATTTAAAAAAAAGGCGGCCAGTGACCGTGGGTTTATTAAGGAGAAAGAAAAGTCTCATTCTATTTTCTAAGGCAGTGAGATAAGAACGAGAAAATGGAAGGCGGATCAAATAAAAAGAAGGTAAAATTGAAATCTTGACAAGGTTTGCATGTGGGAGGCAAGATGCTCATATGTTAGTTGTTCCAGGCGAACGGCACAAAAGGACATTTGTTGGGGGTCTAAACCCCATCAGGTTCGATTGGATTACTAGAGCCGGTAATTTCGGACATGGTACGATGATACGATACGAAAACGACACGATATAAATGGGTTTGAACCGCACGATTATTAATTGGATCATAAATAGGTTGACACGAATAACACGAAGATAAACGTATTGGATTTGTGCTAGCATGTTTAACACGTTTAATTAAACGTGCAGTAAACGTGTCAACACGACACGACATGACCTGCATGTTTATAGCACATTTAAAATTAAAATAAAAAAAAATTATGATTTGCTATTCTAAGGATTTGAACCTTGCACTAAAAAAGTATTTTATTGAACTTGTCCCTACTACACTAAATGATAAAGTAATGTAAAATAAGAGATTTTAATTTATTTATTATGATTTTTGACACTTATAAAAGTTAAAATGAAAAAATTTTATGCTCTTGCAATATAAGGAATCCAACCTGCACTCAAAAGCCACATTTTCACGCTTGCCTCCTCCACTCCTAATTCTCATCTTGTGCAAAGGAAAAGCTTTTATTTTATTTATTATCTTTCTGCTATGTTTTGTCATAAGTCCCACATCGGAAGAAAACCAAGAGTTTTGCCTCAAGTCCTCTATATAGGGGCTTAGCTAATGATAATGAAGCTTCACAGCAATAAGGTAATTTTCTTAAATCTGATTCTAAAGATTGGATTTGAGGGAAATTTGTAGTTTGAAATGATTAATAATTTAATGATAGGAAAGATATAAACATAAACTTATAATTTAATAATAATAGGAAAGGTATGAACATTATATATTTTGATGTTTTGAATTGTAAACTGGAAATGATGGTTATGTTTAAAATCTAATAAAATATGATGTTCATATTTGTAATTTTTTTAATTTTTTGGGTTATAAATGTTATTATAATTGTGTTAATTTGTCTTATTAAATAATCGTATTAATCGTGTTGTGTTGTGTTATATGTGTTAGGAGTGTGTCGAGTTTGTGTTTATGTTTTAGGCACGTTTATTAATCGTGTCGTGTTTGTGTTTAATATAAACGTGTCGTATTGACACGAACACGACACATAACACGATTTGTCATCCCTAAGGATTACTCGTATAGAATATATAGAGTATGACATGGATTTTTCAATTTTTATATTTTAATAATATTATAGAGTTGGGGACTTGATGAAGGATAGGCATTTAAAAGGGTGTCAATGTAGCTAGTTAGGATGTTCTTAAAGCCTTAACATTAGTTGTTCCCTTTCAGTTTATTTGGAAAAAAAAAAAAAGGGTGTAGCTATATATATTTTCATATACTATCTACGAGGATGAAGATTTCATATATCCAAATTTGCTTAATTTCCTTTGATTCATTGTTTGGAAGCCTCAGATAACGGTTAGCTTCCCGAATTCAAAGGAAAAAAAAAAAAGAAGTGAATTAGCAAAAAAAAATTTTTTTTCCCGCGAGAGATAGGGAAAAATTGGTATAAGAAATATGGAACTATAGCATATATTTGTCAATGTATTAAAACATAAATATTGCCAAAAGCTAGCCTTGAAACAAAGAATGTACACAGACATCATAAATGAGAGGAGACAAACAATATCTTTCCTTATTATTTTAAAAGTACTATGTGTAGGTTGTATCTAACACATAAACCAACCAATTGAATTCATAAAAGCAGAAGCAAAGGAATCGCATAATACCTCCTGCCATTGTCGTGTAACTTTGGGCCGATACGAGGAATTTTTCAACACTGATTTTGGACTTCTGAGCACTCACAATTTTCTCTAGATGGTGTAGTTTTTCGTTTTGAATTTTGTTGTGTGCTCAAGGACCAAAAAGGGGCTTTGTTTTATATTTATGACCATCACATGGTTGTGGCGGTTTTTCATTGTCCAAAAAAACCGTACACTTCCTTGGTGTAGTTGACGCCGGCAGTTGACATTTATTTTGAACGTTCCACGTGGGCCAATCAGCGTCTAACATTCTCCCACTTGGCCCATATATTCCATCAACTATTACAATAAGAAACAAAATACATAAATCATGGCGATAGGTCCTCTAAATGACAAGTATTATCTTCCATGTATTACAATATATCTTGTCTCTTAAGATTTGCCTGCGTAACTTGAGGAATAAACCCTATGTTTATTCTAGGTCCAAACTTTAGTAATATTTTTCAGAAATAAATTTGTGCACTTAATTGAAAATTAAATGAGAAAATATCATAAATATAGAGTTTCACTACAAACGTACAAAGAAATTACATAAGGTAACCAAATCCCATTCTGTCTACGTGATCCTTAAATTTTACTGATGGCATGCCTTTAGTCAAGGAATCGGCAATCATCAATTTAGTACTTATGTACTCAATGACCACTGCTTTATTCTTAATACGCCCCTTATGGCTAGATACTTAATGTCGATGTGTTTGCTTCGACTATCGCTCTTGTTGTTTTTAGCTATAAAAACAGCAGCTGAATTGTCACAAAATATTCTCAATGGCCTAGAGATAGAATCCACAAGCCTAAGCCCAAAAATTAAACTCCTGATCCATACATCATGTGAGGTAGCCTCAAAACAAAATATTAATTTAGCCTCCATAGTGAAAGTAGCAGTCAAAGTTTGGTTGGCACTTCTCCATGAAATGGCTCCACCAGCTAGCATGAAAATGTATCTAGAAGTTGATTTCTGTGAATCAATGTAGCCAGCAAAGTCAGAGTCAGAGTAGCCAATGACTTCCAAATTGTCAATCCTTCTATACATAAGCATGTAGTCTCCCTTGAAGGTATCTCATCGCCTTCTTTACAGCTTTCTAGTGGTTTATACCTAGATTACTCTGATATTTTCTTAACATTCCAATAGCGAATGCAATGTCAGGTCTTGTGCAAATCTGAGCATACATAAGGCTTCCAACAGCTTAAGCATATGGAATGTTGCGCATCTATTATCTTTCAGGGTCATTTTTCAGGCATTAATTCAAATTGAACGTGTCACCTTTCACAATAAAGCTATACTTGGTGAATAATTTTTCATCCGAAATCTCTCCAAAACTTTGCTGATATAGTTTCTTGAGATAGACCCAAAATACCTTTATATCTGTCTCTATGTATCTTAATGCGTGTAACGAAGGATGCATTACCCATATCCTTCATGTCAAAGTTTTTAGAGAGAAATTATTTCACCTCATGTAGCAAACCCTTGTCATTGGTTGCAAGTAGAATGTCATCCACATATAGGACCAAGAAACAAATTTTACTTCCACTGACCTTCTAGTATATGCATTAATCCATGAAGTTCTCTACGAATCTAAATGAAGAGATCACGTTATAGAATTTTAAATACCATTGACAGGAGGCTTGTTTCAACCCATATATGGATTTCTTAAGCTTAAACACCAATTGCTCACCATTGCTAGAGGAGAATCCTTCTGGTTATTTTATATAAACCTCTTCCTCTAGTTCACCATTGGGAAATGTTGTTTTCACATCCATTTGTTGCAACTCTAAGTCAAAATGAGCAACGAGTGCCAAGATGATGTGAAGAGAATCTTTCTTAGATACAGGAGAAAAGGTCTCCTTGTGTGGCGTCCGGCCTAGGCGTACTCCCTCAAGCCTCCATAGGACCCACCTTGCGGGGCCCCCGGACTTATGGCTCTTATTGGTAGACCATCCCCGTGCCGCCCACTCATCCGTACTGTCCCCTCT
>CAMOHE010039100.1:0-15507 GCA_946598075.1 Artocarpus hirsutus
GGCTTTATGTTAAATTTGTACGCTTAGAAATTTTGATAAAATGGCCATGGAAGATTCAAGATTGTGCACTATAGGCGGGATATTTTTCTAATTTTAAAATTGTCTCACAAACTTTATAATAAATTAAGTGTTTTCTTTTCCTTAAAATTCTTTTAAATTTAGATGAAACTAGGTTTTTTTTAGTTTTGTTTTTTTTTTTTTTTTTAAGGAAACCCAGTTATTTTTAAGTAACGAAGTTCTTCAAAATCACTATTAATCTCAACAACTCCCTCTAAACTTCAAAATATACCATTCGCACCTCCAAATGCATTTATTAGAAGTGTTAAAAATGCTCCTGTGAGGGTGTGATTGGCCTTGGAGCTATTAGCCACTGGATCAAGCTTGATCGGAGTTGGCCACCACCTATAAAAGGTGTGTTTAAAAGATCTTTTTATGTACTTGATTAGTTGCGTGCTTTTTAGTTTTCCTTTTATTCGAACTTAGTATATGTTTTACCCCGTTGACCTTTCCAATAGAATTAATAGGTGGTTTTAGTCCATAGTCAGGGGTTGAGTCGCTATATGCACTATGATCGATTGTGTCTGAATTAGTGTTTGTATTACCTTAATTCGAAATGCAATTACCATTTTCAAAAATGCTCTTGTGTTTGTTTTCATTCAGGACTCGGACAAGGTTTTGGATGTCTTTTAATGAATATCCTTGATAAGTTTATGCATATTCGGGCACAAATGATTGAAGATTTTTTGTTAAAAAATAGAAAATACACCAAATGTAATTAAAAGTATACTCAACTACCTTCTGAAGTAACTAAACGTTTTAAAAACCAAGATAACCTTTTAACCTTACTAAATATAATTTAAAACATTATTAAACTAAAATACCAAATAAAATCAATCTTAAAAAGTTAGAAACTCTCAAAAGAATTAAAGTATTTGCTTAGTTAAAAATATATATCGTGTCTAAAATAACATTTAATATAGATTGAGAAGTGTAATTTTGAAATTTTCAAAAATTTAATTGTGTCAGAGAGTCTTTTGAGTATGAATTTATAAAAGCATGAGTGTTCTGAGTATTTGCATAATAAGAAAGGTAAAATTGATATATAGACAAAAACACAGGGGCTGTTTTGGGTATTTTGTTATATCAACTTCATCCTTGTTAAAGTGCCCCTTTGTTTCCGATTCAGAATATTTTGGCGCAAACATTCTTAAATTTACTCTTTGTAAGGATCAAATAATAAGAGGTGTTCGTTGGAAGAAAGTAATTCAAGAGGAAACTTTATTATTTATTTATTTATTTTGGTTGATACTTCGAGGCAGAGGCAAAATCAAGACTCTTTGAAAGTTCAAGGGCAAGAACGACAAAATTGTTAAAGTTCCTAGACACTTTTTAAGTGCTTAAATTTGAGGTACGTTAACCCTTTTTAAGCTGTGGATTTGTTCTATTCATTTAATTCGGACCATATCTGTATCTGCTGTTGTGAACAAAACACCAGCTAAACTCAGTAAGAAATAAATGCACTCGTGTCGGCAAATTATCAATATCTTTGGGGTTGAGTTGTACACATTTTTGACCATCAGATGACAATAAAATCAAACAAAATTCAAACAGGATACAGATCTACTAAAATTTCTAGGTCGTTTGAAAATATACTTCACACCACAAAACTATGGTTCAAATTTCTCTCTTAGAAAATTGAACTTTGATCCCAAATTTTCAATTACATTCCAAAACGGCCTACAAACAAACCAACTCAAAGCAAATACATACGCTACAAATATTGGAGACTTTTTCATGATTGCAACAAATTGTTGGTCATCACCCAGAATTAAGGGGTTTTATTTTGTTTTGTTTTACGGATCCACAATTAAGTTGTACGATAAATTATGAACACAATAATGGTGATCGTACCGTAGAAGAGAGAGATTAGAAATGCCTTGTATAGATATCACTTCTTAGAGTGGTAGCACAGTTGTTTTGAGATGATCAAAGAAAACAAGTATCACCCTCAATTGTCTGTTCTTTTCCATGTTGAGGGCGTCTCTTCTGTTTTCTGGCATTATTATTCGTCTTGTCCGACAGTAGCTCCTGCCAGTATCTACTTGTTTGAAGCGAAGGGAAAAAAAACGCTCGCTTGTTTGTGTATTCCAAGGAATAAATTATCTTATCAGTCCTGACTGCCAAATACGCATGAACGAAAATAGCAACCAGCAATATACAAACACAAATTTAAGCGACAGAGATTGTTGGCTACTCAATAGAATATACAATTTCATCTGCGTTTTTCATATGGCAAACAAGGATCTAATGACAAAATTTGAAGGCATAACTGCATTGCTAAACGGGCTTCAATGCAGCTAGCTAATGGTCCACAACTCCTGGAACCCCAACTCCCAAGATGGTAAAAGCTTTGTATAATCGGAGCTTTAACTGGGACCCACTAAAACCGGCGATGCTACAGTCAAAGATGCTAAAAAAGATGGCTATAAATGATTGACATCCAAATCAATCCTACAAAGACGCGAGTGTTTTGTTCCATTTGATGAGACAGATAGGCCATGCAGCGGCCAGCAGCAGTAGCAAAACTTTAAACCAACAAGTGAGTGAGAATAGGGAGCATAGACAATTTCATTGGGTCAAGCAAGTTGCTTACTACAAGTATAAATCCCCCGGCGGCTCTCTAATCCAGAAAATAACTAAGGCCATGTAATACAACTAACAGAACTAGTTGACAACCAACTTAATATAATCGCAAGAGGTAGAATATTAAATCCATCTAGAACTTTACACCACAACAGGAACAGTCATAAAAAGTGGGGTATGCCTCCGAGACAAACTCTAAAAACTAGTTGTATTAGAGGCCGTACAGGAACGTAGATCAAACCACAAATTTGTGATTCAACCACCTTTGCTACAACCAATTTTGCTTCAAACTCTTGCTTTATACTATGTTCCCAGCTGGCCAATCAGTATGCATTCCACATATGGTAAAATTCCAAAACAGCTTCTCTTACCTAGGGAGAAAACTTGAGCAAAATTTACGCTATGAATTCTTCAATCGTCCAAGTCTTTTCCTACCATTAATCTTAGCTCAGATATTCATTACCTCTCGAGTCCCTTGACAGGTTTTCAAACCAAATGAGAGGCTGTTTCAACACTTATACCAGAAACTGGAAACAAAAATGCTTGGTTTTGAAGGGACAGGCTGCTCACCATTGACAAAGCAAAGATGTAGAAGCTCTGAATATCTACCACTAAACTTGCCTTGTAATTTTCATTCTAAATTTCTCAACAAGTGGAGAAATATTCCAGTTATGGAAGCAAGACAAAAGGCAATCCAGTCCAGATATAGCAGCAAAATATAATTTAGGTAAATTTAACTGCAGTATCTCTTTATAGCAACCTTAGCCAATAAAACTAATGAAAAAAATAAATAAATCCAATATCACATTCTATAACCACAACCTTGTATTTTACGGTCATTTTAAGCAAGCTGAATGGTTCCCTTAACCTTCAGTTTCTGGTCAAGTCTCTTTCACATCTATTCCACATTAAAGCACTGAAAAGATTATTACATGGAGAACAGGATGCCAGAAGTTTTCCAGAAGACAGTCCAACAAATATCTCAAATACCTTACTCACATAGAAAATCCTCAATGTCTCAAATGTACTCATAAGAACAGATGGTGCAGCACACCTCCAAATCTTCAAATAGGATTCTGATAAGGAAAGAAAAAAAGATGAAGAAATTCATAAATATCACATAGCACTCATTGGTTTCATCTTTGAATTGTTCATGCTTCCTAACAGCATTACAATCAGAACTGCCTGCTTCCATATCTGTAAAGATATAAGCTGTCTAGAACCAAAACAGCCCTTTTTATACTAGAATTCTGGGGCAAAACGAGGCTTAAACTTGTAAAACTTTTCTCCACTAATGTAAGCATCCAAACGCAAAAGCATCAAACTGTCCACATCCTACAGCAGCCTCTTTGTCATGTCAGATCTGTTCCATAGACAAATTCACTTGTAACCATGGTGCTCCATGTTCACCAATCACACCACTTAAGATAAAAGAGAGATGCCCTGCCTTCGGTAGCCGAGATCCCCAGTGGAAAGTAGTGATGAAAACTTCGATAAATAATTACGCACTAACAAAACACTACAAACAGAGGGGGGAATCATGAAGAAAATCTTAAAACATTACCTCAGTAGTAAGATCCAGAACCACCACTACCCATATAACTGCTTCCTCCCACACCACGACCAGAATACATGGAAGAGTAAGAGCTACCACCAACCTACAATATAACAACAATAATAATGAAACATAAAGCAGCAAAGAACAAACAAATATGTATCAATAGAAAATACAGTCACAATCGTACATCAGAATCACGAGAAATGTATTCTCCACCATAGCTTGATGAGTACATTCCACCGGCATCACCTCCGCCATAAGAACCTGAGAACCATTCAAATTAGACACTTAGCAACAAAATCACATAGGGACAGTCACAAAGAAAGGATTCCTGAACACATTCACTTACCCCCCCCATAACCCATTCCCTGACGACTGCTATACAACCCATGTGAATCTTGACTTGTTCTGCTGCTGCCATATCCTAAATTAGATCGCCCGAGTCTGTCACCATAAGCATCTCCGTATTGAGAAGCACCACTTCCATAGTCATAGTCCAGGCGCGCCCTTGATTGGCGAACGCTAGCATCAGGATAACGTGGAGGGACATCATCCTAGAATTATAAATGTATGAGTCTGCACTTATGGGTAATAGACGTTTAAAGATGGAATTTCAAAGGTGCAGTGGGTAGAAAAAACAAACCATTGAAGAGTATGGACGTTTGGAACCAGAAACTGAGTCATAACCACGTGCACGTCCTTCACGGTAACTAGGAGGAGGAGGAGGAGGTGGTGGTGGAGGTCTTTCAAACCTTGGGCCATAACCGTCATCTACATAAGCTCTCCTAGCTGACGAACGTGAAGAACTTCTAGGTGGATCAGAGTAGCCAGAAGCACGAGAAGAATAGTCATCTCTATATGATAGGCGCCTATCCTGGAAAACCCTTGAACCATAATCTGCAACAGCTCTGCTTCGTGGAGGAGGAATCTCATCACGGCGACTATATTCCCTCTTCAAATTACTCTTTGGGTATGATGAAACTGTAAAATACGTGGAACCAATGTAAGCATACTGCTACACAAGCAACACGAAGCAAGAATACAGACTAGTATCATCGTCATACCAGGTGCTCTTCGGTCATAGGACCTAGCTGGAGGGGCCAAAGGCCTGGCTCTTACTGGCACAGACGTCACAGGTCGTCGATCTCTATAACCTACAGACCTCTTCATGCTCGGTGGAGGGATACGACTTCCAACACCTCTTACCCCATGCATGGGAAGACTTCGTGTGGAGGGATGACTCCAAGAACCCTTGATGACTCGCCCAGAACCACGTGAAGAACGTAAATCTGCACGAGCGACGTGCCTTCCTTTCCCTTTCTGAAGTGGTCTAGACAACCTAGCCCTAACTTTAGCCTGAAATATTAACACAACTATTCAATGAATTCCATGCAATACACAAAACTATTTAGATACACTTGATAAAACAAATTTGAAAATACTATAAACAGCCATAGACACAAACCTTGTTGCTTCCGTCGCCTAATTCTGCATTGTTAATGCTCTTAGCACATGTCACTGCAGCATCATGGGTGTTGAAAGTAACAAAACCAAAATCTTTCCTCTTGGCAGATGGCATATTACGAGCAAGTTCTATCTTTACAATCTCCCCATACTTCTTAAGAAGCCCTCGGACATGATCCTCCTCCCATGTTGCAGGCAGGCCATCCACAAATACAGTTTTAACCTGCAAATTAATATGTGAAATTAGAGATTCTAGGAATAACTTCATACAAATAAAAATTGTTGTCTCACCAACCTCTCTCCCTCTCTTTTTTCCATCCACAAGAAAAAATGCTTAAAAAGAAAGCCATAAGAATAACCATTAGAATATAAAATACATGGTAAAGAGAATCTAGGAAGTCAATTCAAATTGTTATCTTTTCCTTTAAAGGATTTACACCGTTATATAGGCTGTGTAAGCCAACAAATAAAAAATTAGAAACTTTCTAATGTAAGAGAACACCAATATCAAAAAAAAAAGAAAAAAAAAAAAGAAATGAGCAAAACGTTATATAACAAATCTACGAATATCAACACACAAGGTTTAAACAGGACACTACAGCCAGGCTTTGTATTCCAAATAAAATGCAGTAAAATTAGATCCCAAGGAATACCTGCGCCACAATTTCATCACCCGGGTCAATGAAGGTATTAAAAACTTTCTAAAAGAAGAGAACACCAACAACAAAACTGAGCAAAACGTTAAATGACAAATGTACGAATATCACCATACAAGGTTTAAACAGGACACTACAACCAGGCTTTGTATTCCAAATCAAAAGCAGTAAAATTAGATCCAAAAGAATACCTGCGCCATAATTTCATCACCCGGGTCAATGAAGGAATCTGCAAATGAAACCTTAGCAGCCCTATCAACTCCAAACACAACATCCCTCTTTTGTAGACGCTTAAAGGCATCCATGGCCTCTGAGCGAGAAGAAAATTCCAAAAAGGCAAATCCCCGATTCATGCCATCATTGTTGCTATCTTCTACTAATGTCAAATCCTCAACATTCTCAACTCCATAATGTTTCAACTTCTCTTTCAACTGAAACAACAGTTGTAAAAAAAATTCAAAAAACTAACAACTTCTGATGATCATGAAATGGAAGACTTTTCTGGTAAATACCACTAGATAGCAACATTGAGGAAACTGATATACTTACAGCTTCCTTAGACCATGTCTTGCAAATGTTACCCAGAAAAAGAGTGTCGCTGTCTTGACTGGGAGTTACACCACATTGTTTCCCATTTATCTGAAAATTTTATTAATTAAAAGTGTAATTTGTATGTGAAGAAATGTCAGTCCATATTCAAACTATAAGATGAATAGTTACCACTGGATTTCTAAGCTCTGTAACAGCTCGTTTTGCTTGTTCCACTGTTGCAAAACGCAAGAATGCAAAGCCCTTGTTCTTCTTGGTCTGAGGGTTCATCATTAGCCTGACTTCAGTAACTTCTCCAACTGCACTGAAAGCTTTTTTAAGATCACCCTCAGTTGCATCCTTATCTAGGCCACCCACAAAAACTTCAAACTCCTTACGCTTGCGCCTCTCCTTCACAACTTTATGGTGCTCATCTTCATCAGCGTCAGCATTTTCCACATGCTCATGATCTTCACCAACATGCTCCTCATACTCTTCTCCCTCAAATTCTTCAAGTTCCTCCTCATCACCCTCATCTTCTTCACCTAGATTCTCTTCATGCTCTTCTTCCCCATCATCTCCCACCTCCTGGGCATCCTCTTGGTCAATTTCTTTCTCGTCATAATCAACGCCAACATATTCTTCATTTTCATACTCAGGTTCATTATCCTCCAGGTCTAACCTTTCATCTTTCTCATATTCATCAACAGATTCCTTCATTTTATCTTCTGTCATAAAATAGGGGTCGACAAGCAAGCGAGGTAAATGAGATTAACATTCCTTTATTATATGGAAGGAAGCACGCAATTTAAGTGAATAAAAGACAGTCTTCATCCTTCTTAATTTCAAAAGGGTTTAGCAGAATTATAAATACTATCAATCAAACCATATCATATCATGTCAATACCACGATACCAGACGCAAGCAAAACCAAAATTAAACCTCCTTGTCCTTCCCACTTGTCCTAAAAATCTAAAGACAGTATTCATAATCACTTTCCGACTGATCCACCAAATCAGAATTGACCAGGTAACATTCAAATTTATAGTGCTCAGCTCGTCAGCCTAAGCTCCTGCATCAACGCGAGCCACGAGGCACCCAAAAACAGAATGAATATCACACCAATCTGCTCAAGGCAGCTGATTTCCAAACAAAATTCCTAAAAGCATATGGAGGAGCAAGCAATCCGCACAATGAAATCCTACTACAAAGCAAAATATAAAGACTCGGACTGAAAAACAATGTAAAGAATCACTGGCTCTCACGTCAAACCAAAAAAAAAAAAAAAGCCAAGAAAGGCATAACAGGAGAAGGCAACAAGTTTTATAAATAATAATAATAATAATAATAATAATAATAATAATAATAAACGAATAAATAAATAAATTCCAATAATCGATCAAAAACACAAAATTTTTATAATAAAATATATCGAATCCTCATCAAATTATCCCAAAAAAAAGAAAGAAACAAAGAAAGAAAGAAAGAAACTTACTTCTCAAACCGTTGGGCTCAGCTCTGGCTTCCCTTTTGAAATCCGAACTCTGCTGATCGACAACGACGGGTTTCTCCTCAATGAGTGGTGGCTTTTCCTCCACGATTGGCTTGGCTTCATTCTCGACTTTCTCTTTAGCCTCCGTCGCCGGAATCGGAACCTCCTCGAGGGTCACCGAATCTTCTGGAACCTCCGGCAGCGGCTGGTTCTGCGCCTTTGCTCTCGTGGTCCTCCCTGCCCTTCTTGGCCCACCCCCTCTCTTCATCGTTCGCGGCGGCATTGTTTCGCAACCAAAGTATCAAACTTTAATAAATTTCTCAATCGAAAACAGAAACGGAAACCCTAATTTAGCGATTTGGAATTCGAATGTTTGGTTCTTCGTTGAATCGTCTGAAATACTGTGGGAAGAGAAACCCTAGAAAAGAGCAAGAAATTCGCCAGTTGATTCGTAATTGCTCAAGAGTCAAGTCTTTGCAAAATACAATGTGGGTAAATTTACTTAAAAAAAAAATAAGATAAATTTATATATTTGTCTCATATCTTTTCTGAAACTATCATTTTAGTCCCGGATTTTTGTATTTAATTGATCAAAACATTTTATTTTAGTTGTTGAGAACCATTTTAGCTGGCAAACACTAGCTTTTGTGTCAAGTGAGCAACCCATGAGCTTTTTGGTAAGGGTATTTTAGTAAAACACTTAATTTTTTTGAAGAAATATTAAAAAAAAAAAGTCCTTTGTTAAGGACAAGAAAAGGGAGAGAGAGTGTTGGGGATGGAGCCGACAAGGCAAGGGACACGATAGGATTGTTGGAAAGGGGTGGGTCTAGTAGTTGGGTGGGGGCTCGTTGAGGTCACGGGTGGGGGTTGGGGGGTGGGCTAGAAGTGATGGGAATGGGGAGAAAAGGGTAAGTGCTAATGGGGTTGGCGGGGCTCCAATGGTCCATGGGTAGGGCTGGGTGCGACGGGAAGGGGGCTCAACGACGACGGGGTGGCGTGTGGGGGGGTGGGCTGAACGCTATAGGAGAGGGGCCGAAGGGATTGGGAGGCTCCAAGAGGGGTGACGGGGGTATGGAGGTGGGGTCGCACGGCTAGGGTTAGGGTGGTTGGGCACGGAGGTGGGGTCTTTGGCACTTGGGTTAGGGGGGAGAGCTTGATGGGTTTTGAGTTTTTTCTTTTTCTTTTTCTTTTTCTTTTTTGCCAATTTTTATTTTTTGTAGGGGGAATCAAACAAATGGTTGTGAGTTGATGTTTTTAAATGAATAGTGATGATTTACCTTTAATTTTTTAATGTATCAATTATTTTTAAAGGGTAATTTAGTGATTTTAGTAAAAAATGATGCCCAATAAATTTTTCCATCCAAATTTAATAGTTTGACTGTTAAAATGATCACTAAACAACAAAAATCAAAGGTTGGAGTCAATTAAATCAAAAAAAAGTGAAGACCAAAACAACAGTTTTGTGAAAGGTTAAGGATTAACGTGGCAATTTACCCTTTAAAATAATAACCATTTAAAATGATAAATATTCTTTTCCTATTTTACCCTATTAAGTTTTTTTTCCTTTTTTTCTTAACTCTTTCTACCTCTCTCTACGTGGATTTACTCCATCCCTTTCTCTACCTTCGATCTTCTCCATTTCATTTTGCACACTCAAACATCAACATAGACAACAATTACGAATAAGAAATCACAAGAAGTTTGTGCCAAAATGGCTGTAATTGAAAAGATCAATTTCTTTACTTTTATTTTTTTCTACTTTATTTGGTATGAGGGATGAAGAGCAGAAAAGATGGAGTGAGTTAGAGGGATGAAGAATATAAAGAATGGAGAGGATTGTGGTAATCCTCTCTGTTGTTTGGTAAGAGGAAAGAACAGTTGAAAGGATGGATAATAGTTATTTGTCTAATTAATATATAATATATTATACTATTTATTAATAATTTATTTTTTAAAGATAAAAATCTCTTTTTATTTAAATTTGAATAGATTAGTTAGATCTCTCTATTAATAGAAAGATCTAAATTGATGGACACTCTCCTTCTATATCTCCTCTCCCTCCTCTACTCCCTCCAACCGAATTTTTGTGCAGTCATTTTTACCTTTTAATTCATTTAATTCAAAAGTAATGTTTAAAAAAACGCCTATGAAGTCAACAAATTTAAATAAATTTTAACTTTTTATTTTTAAGAAAAGAAACTTTAACTTTTAATAAATTTATCATTAAAAAACAATATCAACAACATTAAAAGGAATGAATTCTACACCTATAGCCTTTGAAAAAAAAAAAAAAAAGAGAGAAGATACAACCATGGTGAAATGAGAGCAACAATCAACAAGGGGTGGTGCATCTAGTCCACATGGTTGTCTCACCATACCACTGCCTAGTTCACCACGTCGCATCCCTCACACTCGATCAGCACTTGCCACATCCCCATATGCTTTGCTTTACATAGATAACTCCACAATGTACAAATTCTTGTGCCTTACCCCGCCCCTTCACCACCCTTTGCCCTAGTTGTGCATCACGATCTCACACTCCGCCACCTACCCTACTAGAATCGCAGCATATAACCTACACCGACCCTCGACTAAGGTTTGGTTTGATTTTTGTTTTTTTTTTAATTTTGAGAGTTGTTTAAAAAATAAATTCTTTAACATGTTTATGTTGCGATAATTATGGACTAAATAAGGGAGAAAAGAATTTCTATAGTGCACGAAAATTATTACAATTTATCCCTTTAAAAAAATATTACAAGTTGCATTTGGCTTGTAGTGCACACATCTTAGTTACTTATGAAGCATACATAAGAAGTTATGTTGAAAGAAATGCATCTTGGAAGGAATTTTATAGATGAAAACCATCATCAAATCCTAAAACTTATGTTAATTTATCAAGAATTTTAACAGAAACATACCTAAATCTATTTGAACGGTTGAATTTTGGTTTTTGATCTTTTGAGTCAGTACAGTTTCTTTGAGAGGAAGTTTTCTCTCTTTCAAGTGATGGGATGTCAGAAAAGATATATACCATATGACTTAGGGACCATGACTCTTTTATAAATTATTCCTTAATTTATGTTATTTCTATTTTAGCCAATTATAACAATAGAAATTAGATTTTAGGTCTCCACACATAAGTTTATACATACACTATATGAGATGCTTTAAAACCTAAAACTTGACACTTAATTAGATCACTTTAATCAGGCTAGTCTTATCTGATAGCATTAATACACATTTATTTAATATATTAGCCCATACTTTATTGGAATTAATTCCAACAATCTCCTACTTGGGCTATATATGAAACTTTGTCAATGTGAATTATACCTTATGAGTTCATGAATTGTGCTATCATTACCAAAAGCATCTCCAATCAATCCGGTCCATTAATCACATCAATGTAGGATCAAAGTGGTCTTTGTTACATGTAACGTAACTAAACCCATCAATGGTCACGTATATTAACGTAACAAATGACATGGATTAAGTATGGATGTGTAGCAAGAAAACTTCACGCAATGTGATCTTAACATGCCTATTTCCTACTGGTCTAACCTTATTCTTTAGTGAAATCAAATTAAACATACTTAGAGTGAAAATAAACTATAGACTCTATTTCTGTAGAAAATAACCATGGTTCATCCATAAAACATCCATAAAATGTGTCTACAATTGAAACGCATTCAAAATACAAACTCTCACTTAATGACGTATCCTTAAGTGATACAACACCCATTTAAGCGGTGTACTCATGAAAGACCTTGGGTGGTACTCCTTTCATAAGCAGATTCGCAACCATAGAGTTTGTCCCAATATACTCTATAGACATTTGACCACTCTATACTCTTTCTTTAATAACGAGAAACTTAATGTCTATATGCTTCAACTTTGTTGAGCTCCTATTTTTATTGGAATATAGCACTGCTGACTTATTGTCACAAAATATCTTAAGGGGTCTTTCAATTTCATCCACAATTCGTAGCCTAGTGACAAAATTTTATGGCCATATCCCATGGTTGGATGCCTCATAATATGCTATAAACTCTGTTGTCATGGTGGAGCAAGCTACTAGTGTCTGCTTAGCACTCTTCTAGGAAATAGCTCCTCTAGCTAATAGGTAAATACAGCTTGATGTGGATCTCCGACTATCTTGACACCCAGCAAAATCAGAATCTAAATACCCGATGATCTCCAATTAATCTCATCTTCTATCTGTGAGCATGTAATCCTTTGTTCTTTATAAATACCACACGACTCTTTTGACTGCTTTTCAATGATCCATTCCTAGATTACTTAAGCACCTGCCTAGCATCCCAACAATGTACACAATATCTGGATGCATACAAACCTGAGCATACATCAGACTCCTTATGGCTAGTGCATAAGGAATCTTTTGCATCTCTTTAACTTCAAAGTCATTTTTGGGGCATTGACAGAGACTAAACTTTTCTCCCTTAGTGACAAGGGTGTCACCTGGTTTACAATCTTACATGCCAAATCTGTTAAGTACCTTCTCGATATAGCTCTTTTGTGATAATCCAAGTATACTGCGAGAGCGATCCTAGTGTATCTGTTTGCCTAATACAAAAGAGACGTCCCCAAGATCTTTCATCTCAAATATCTTTGATAGAAATCTCTTGGTTTCATGCAATAAGCCTATATCGTTACTAGCAAGCAATATGTCATTGACATATAGAACCAAAAAAATATGCTTACTCCCACTAAACTTATGGTATATACAATCATCGACCATATTCATCTTAAAACCGAATAAGATGATAACTTGATGAAATTTGTAATATTACTGACAAGACATCTGCTTAAGCCTATAAATGGATTTCTTTAATTTATAAACCATCTTTTTTGCATCTCCTGACACAAAGTTCTCCGATTGCATCATATAAATCTTTTCATCAATGTTGCCATTGAGAAATATAGTCTTAACATCCATATGGTGAAGCTCAAGATCAAAATGTGCCACTAATGCCATTATAATCCTAAAAGAGTCTTTCAAAGAAACAAGAGAGAAAGTCTCTTTAATGTCAATGCCTTCATTTTGAGTAAAGCCCTTTGCAACAAGATGAGCCTTATATCTCTCCACATCGCCCTTTGAATCCCTCTTGGTCTTAAATATCCATTTGTAACCAATGGGTTTCGTACCTTCAAGCAACGAGAAAAGATTCCAAATGTCATTGTCTTTTATGGACTTTATCTCCTCGTTCATGGCATCAATCCACTCTTGAGATTTAGAACTTTCCATAGCTTAACAGAAGTTGATTGAATCATCTTCCACCACTCCAATGTCAACCTCATGTTCTTGGAGAAATATGATGTAATCATCACGAATCACACTTCTCCTTTCTCTAGTGGATCTTCTTAATGGTATAGGTACTTAAGGTGGTAGAGTTTGTTCTTCTAGAACAATTTCTGAAATAGGAGGTTCTCCGATATTGTCTTGATTTGGATCTACTTCTTGAACAATGTCAAGAATAGGAACCTAATTAATGTCAATAACAACTGTGAGAATATCAACATATTCTTCTTCAAAGACAAAATCCTTAACCCTATCTCCCCCTGCAAACTTGACATCCTCAAAGAACCGAGCAGTTCGCATCTTGAAAATTGACTTAGTCGTAGGATCATAAAATTTGTAACCCTTTGACCTCTCAGAATATCAAATAAAATAGCAGTTGATAGTTCTAGAGTCCAATTTCTTTTCATTTGGCCTATAAGGCTTGCCTCAGCTGGACAACCCCAAATGTGCAAGTGATTCAAACTAAGCTTTCTGCCTGTCCAAAGCTCATAAGGGGTTTTGACAGTTGCTTTAGTTGGAATTCTGTTGAGTATGTAAACTACAGTTTTTAAAGCTTCTCCCTAGAGAGATTCTGGCAAGATAAGATGACTAATCATACTCCTCACCATTTCTTTAATGTTCTATTTAGCCTCTTAGCAACACCATTCATACTAGGTGATCTCGACATGGTGTATTGTGGGACGACACCACACTCCTCTAGGAACTTAACAAACGGTCCTGGACATTGTTCACATGATTTGTCATATCTGCCATAGTATTCTCCATCATGGTTGGATATAATGCTTTTAATCCTTTTGCTGAGTTGGTTCTCAACTTCAGCCTTATAATTCTTGAATATATCCAATGACCAGGACTTCTCATGAATGAGATATAAGTAACCATATCATGAGAAATCGTCTATAAACATAATAAAATATTATTGACCATTCCAAGAAACCATAAGAAATGGCCCACAAATATGTGTATGAATTAGTTCTAAGACGTCTAAGGCCCTATTGGCACCTAATCTCCTTATGTTTGTCTGTTTCCCCTTTATGCAATTAACACAAATTTTAAAATCTATAAAATCAAGAGGATCAAGAATCTCGTCTAACACAAGTCTCTCTATTCTTCACTTGGAGATATGAACTAATCAAGGGGATCAGAGCCTAGGTTCGATTAACCGAGGAAGTGTAGCACCACTTTGCAAATTTGTTTTTGAGATGTTTTTGAAGTTAAATTTTTATTGTCATCATCAAAATAAACCTTCAAATTGATTTATACAGTCTAGAAGAAAAGTATTAGTAATCATGAGGGAATGATAATTATATGGAGTAGGTTTATAAGTAGAATGCTTATACAAGATTCGTATAATGCTAGGATCTATTAGCATATCTAATTCATATAGAATGATGAGAAATTCATATCGATACGAGGATTTAGGAACCTTTTAATCTCGTGAAAAGTAATAAGAAATATAAGGTTTGATTTGTTAATTTCAAAGTTTGGCATTTATGTGTCAAATTCTTCATAATTGATCCAGACCTAAGTAGTGATTATGTGTGGATTCGATTGTCAATAACTTTTCTTGAAAGTTTTGTTTACTTGAAGAATATGAGATAAATTAGGAATCCATGGTATTGAATCTTAAGTGAGATAAATGTTAGATTTTTGGTCTGTTAAGACTGTGTAAAGACAAAGAATGTATAAATTTTAAGGTTGGAATATTTTGCTACATACATTATGCTTAAGTCGTAACATCAAAAGTCTCTACTCATTGATTTGGTCTATGTTGGAAGACGTAAATCATATTGATTTCAAGGTTGGTCACATTCTAAACCGTTGGTGGTAATGATGATGAGTCCAT
>CAMOHE010039106.1:0-16148 GCA_946598075.1 Artocarpus hirsutus
TATGAAAAAGTTCGGCCTGCCTATGCACGAATTAAAAATCACGCGTTTCCACACGTTTTTACGCGTATCTTATCCGATATAGACCCGAATTTGGTTCTATTTCAAATTTTGGAGACCTTATCTGATAAGGAATGACCCTAGACCCAACCTCTATAAATAGGGAGTGAGTCTAATGAGTTATTCAGTCTAATGAGTTAGACAGATCAATAGAGAGATTAAGAGTGATACTCTACTGGTGAGAATCTAAAACTCCCTGAGAGCTCTTGTTCACAAATCATGAACACTAGCTTTGGGTTCTCTCAATTGATTGGAAGGAGAGTCACCTTGAGGGAGAGCTGTACGTGTGAGCCCACACTCACTCCGATCGTGGATAGAGAATAGCAAAGAAGACCAGTTGGTTGAGGCTCTTCTGGAACGTTACTTCTCTACACAGACATCGGGAGCTTTTCGGCATATACAAGGTCAGTAAGATCAGGTTAATTTATACATATAGCATGTCAAACTTGTGTTTTGGAAAATACTCTGATTTAAAAATTTTAAAATTTCGCTGCGTATTATTTTTCCAACAATCATAACATTACATTGTTACATGTTTCATATATAAAGCACATAAATTTGTGCATTCACAACATTATTTATCTCTAAGGTCTTACGACTAGTAAAACCTTCAAATTTGCATATTAATAAACTCAAAACTTGTACTTTCTCAAGTACTTAGCTAAGTCATGAGGGAAAACCTTAATTAATCATAGCTATTCATGTTTGAATTTTTCGGGTCATTACAATCAGAGTTTTAAAATACTAGAATCAACAGGCTAATATAGGGTAATCGACAAGCCGATCATTACATCGGTAGTTTGACCAGTAATGGTCGGCAAGCCGACCTACTATCAAAATCAAAAATAAATTAAAACAAGTCCCAATATCTCAAAGTGCGGAAAATAAATGTAACGACCTGCCCTACGTGGCCGTTACTTAATTTAAATATGTTCATAAACTTAAACTTTTACTTATCATAAAGTATTGAAATTTTGAAATAATTTTTTTTTACTGGACTCTCACTATGGAATCCTTGACATGAAATCTTAAAGGAAATAATAATTGTTTCCCAAAACTTAGTAACAAATGAATTTTTGAAGATAAAGAATTCTCAACATATAACCTTAAAGGATATAATAATCATTTCTCAAAACTTAATTACATAAACCTAACATAATACATAAATTTATCAAACGTGATAATAACGTAATAATAATAACTATGTTTTAACATAATTATAATTTCCAAAAGCATAGTCCTTTACATAACTCATAACATTAATTTCTTAAAACATAACCACAGTAATTTTCTTGAACTTTTCTTCTTCTTTTTTCTTTTTAAACATAATAATAATTACTTAAAAGCTATCACCTTTAAAAACATTTCTTAATTTAAATAAAACTATTTCCAAAACAATTTTAAATTAAAAACTGAAATAAAATTCTATTTTAAATGCTTTTTTCAAACTTCCTTAAAAATTATTTATATATTTTACTCATAATTTAATATCTTTAAAATAACATATTGACATCTTAAAAATTAACTTTTTCAGAACTTACCATAATAATAATTACTTAGAACTCGTTCACTTAAAACCGACATAATAATAATTCACGAAGCATATTTATCTAAACCTTCATAAAAGTAAATTCATAAAACATATTCCTAAAATCATTTCTTATTTTAGCATAAAACTCATTTGGGTATTTCTTTTTAAATAAGCATATAACTTTCTTTTTTACTTAAAAACTTCGCACATTGGTTGCATTGTTTATTGCAACATTTTTAAACCTTGAAATCCTCTCGACCAAGGTTGCGTAATCACAATCTTGGTTTTTAAAACATAATCATGAAATTTATTTACTTAGTCATATGTACATAATTTTTCATAAAGTTTAAACACACGAAATTTCGTAAAATAAAACATGCATAAATTCATAAAATAATAATGCGACAATATTACATTACATGTGCGGTATTCATTCCCATCTTCACCATTCGTCCGTCGCTCACCAATACCCATCAAGTGCCACTGACAGGTTTTCTTACCTATAGCATGAACGTACTTAAATGAGCTTCGTTCAGCAAGTAGGATATTAACCTCGCAAAACATAATTAAAAATCATTTAATTAAAAATATGCACGAACATTTTAGGCTTGCTTATTAACTTGATTTATACTTAATTATTTAAGCTGTATCTTATCTTCTTACTTTGAGCCGAGTGATCATACCAATTGCACGCAAGTCTTGGCAACTTAGGGTTCGCAAAGTCCCAACAACACCAAGATCATTTATTATTTAACATAGAGTCTCCCCGTGGGTCGAGAGGTTAGTACGACACCCTTAACTTGTCTTATAAGTTTCACTTGTCTTATTGTGTGTATGTAGTATGGCTTATCATTGCATGACATCACAATTTCTTAAATCATGAATTTTAAATCATAATCATACTTAATTTGAAGGTGATTAAACAATATAATTTAAATATTGCATACATCACACATTAATCATATCATCATCATCATAGCATTTCACATCATGTCATAACATAACATATCACATTATGACATATAACAGTGTAATAAATCACTAATCATGCATTTTCATAAATTTTTGTAAAATTTTTTTAAATCAATATATTTTAAAACTATTCATACTGTAGGCGAGATTCCTACTTACCTAGACTCTGAGCTAAACGAGTCCAGTTACATCTCGCTGTATCTATAGTCTATGCAGCATCTTCAACAATGCTCCTTAGGCGACTGTGGATGGCTAGAAATGATCCATAGAGATTTATTATTACTGAAAACATCATTTTGGACTTCGTTACTACAGTCTGAGTCGTCTCGATCAACGTGCAGTTAGTACCGGACGATTTTTACCAGAGTAGAATTAGCTCAAATGGAGTCACCATCGTATTTAGAGCATCAAAACAAGTCTGGAGGCGGTCTTGAATTATCGATCAGAGGACCAAATCACAAAAACCCAAAGTAACCTTTGATCGACGTTGACCGGTGTCAATTGGGCTCCCTTGGTGGCTGGGCTCGGGCCTACTTCCCCTAATTTGACCCTTTTGAGTTCAATAGTGATGTCAATTTCATTCAATTTTGCCTCTAACTATGCTAATCGAAGCTACTGTCGATGGTGAAAAATGCAAACTCTGATCTTGGTCTTCCGACGGCGGTAGCGCCAAATTACCTTGGGCATTTCATTCCCCGTGGTTGTCTGAGCATGTTGGTGGTAGTGGTGCACCACACCATCGCATAGAACAGAGGCCCGAAGCTTCTCATGGCTGCGTACAAACGCAGATATCATTCACCCTTTTTTGATGATCGTTTGGAGCAATTGAGGTATCAATTTTCTACCTCTTGACCTTTAAAGGTGTTCGTGCCTTCAATTTGGCACAACACTAAGCAAAGTGGTGAATCGGCATTTACCCACGACGGCAGCGATAGGTGTTCTCGATCTCCAACCAAAGGCGGCTCAATGGTGCAATTAGGTGAGGGGTTTTACTCCCTGTGGCCGTCTAAACCGAAAGGTGGCGGCGGTGTACCATATCGTCAACGGAGAAGGTGGCTCGACAGCGAAAATGGGAGGATTCCATCGAGGCTTTTTTTATGAGAATCGTACTATAATATCGGTGCCATTCTCTCATCTCTTCGATCTAAGTCCATTGACACCAAGACCATGTCAAATGGTGGTCGGACGGTGGATAAATCACATAAAAAAGATGACGTGTTTCTGCGGCTTGAACTAGCGCATACGAGCTACTCCAACAGAGTCATGGTTGGCACAGCATGTCGTCGGAACCAGCTCGATGAAAGCTTTCTGATAGTATGAGAGGTGTTGAAAATGGAGGCCGGATCTTGGACTTAGTTTGAGGAGAGAGAGTAAAGAGAGAAAGTAGAGAAAGAAGGGGGAGCTGATTTGAATGGCACAATTTTTATTTTTTTTTTGCTGAATCTTTTTTTTCATGTATTTATAGACCATTTTGTGGTCTACACAATTTAAACTATGTAGTATCGGGTAGGTCAAATTTAATCCGTAACTTTAAATTTTTGTAAACATAATTGTACTTTTAAAAGCTGTAATTTAGTTGCACTCTAAAGATAATCACATAAATTTCTAGTTCTCTTATTGTATTATTACATTACTAAAATATTCATATTGACATAAAAATCATTTTTATAAATTTATCCAAACTACATGGATTTTTGTGATTTAATTTAATTTTTTTTTTGAAACAGTAAACTTCGATACATTTGTTTTCAAAACTGATGATTAACTATTTTCACAACTATATCCATATTTATACATGTGTATATGTATTCTAAGAAAGATATTATGCATTTAAAACATTGCTCAATATAATTATTTTTACTATTTTTTTTCTTCTTTCTTTTTTTTAACTTTTAAAAACTTCAAATTGTAATTTAAAACATATACTTTTCGGTAAAAAATTTTCATATTGTAAATTTTAAATTTCATTATAAAAACAATAGTTGTAATTTTATAAATATTTTGTAAATTAAATTGACTATCTAAAGGTCAATTTAATTTAAAATTTAAAACTTAGCACAATTTTGTGCTTTATGGATATAACCTAAACTATTTTTAGCAAAAATTCGCTTATAGGTGCACATCCAATCTATGGATGTTTCTAAACTTTCCTTTAATCACTTTATGGGTTGAGATTTGTCCGCTTGTGCTTTTGCATTTGACTTGAAGGCTTGCATAATCTTTGTGAATTCCATTAGCATTCTTATAATAATAATAATAATAATAATAATTAATATTACTATTATAAAATTTTATGTAATTATTTACACTTGTAAGCAACTAGCTGTAAATGTATAGAACATCATGCATTCTTGTCATGCCTTGTAGTCTCATAGAAAAATCGAGGTCAAACTTGCTTATTTAAGCCTTATGCTCACCATGTCTCAAATTATGGTACTGAGTTCATGATCACCATAGAACTAGGTTTCTTTTACTGAACCGATAACATATAGGAATTTCTATATAATTATAGTAAGTTGGAAATCCCACTTTTTGCCAAATAACATCACCTCTTTGGCTCATGCATGAAATTAATGAATCATAAACTTTTAATTTAGCACATTAAACATTTATTTCAATGCACTATCATACATTACATTATTACATGTTTCATAATAAAGCACATAAAATTGTGCATCCACAACTTTATTTATTTTTTTTACGGTCATATAGCTATTAAGACCTTTAAATTTGCATGTTAATAAATTTTAAACTTGTATTTTCTTAAGTACTTAGCTGAGTAATGATGGAAAAATCCTCAATTAATCATACTTATTAGTTTCTAGATTTTTTCAGTCATTACAATAAATAAACATAGTTCATAAATTTTAAAACTTCTTTCTTGGCATCTTCCGTTTTCAATCCATCGTACATAGCTCACATGCCTGTCCATACCCTCCACTTAATCCATGATCTTTTCACCTCTATCTGTAACATGATTGGAAACTAAGTAAGCAAAAACTTAGTAAGCACACTTTCCTATCTCACAACATAAAACATTTTATGAACATCTTTATGCAACATCATATACTTAATCATCATTAACATAATAGTGCACTTGGCACGGTTTCATATAGAACATATCTTTCATTTCATTATCTATATTAAAACTTTATTCATTTTATCTTTAAGGGCCCAAGTGTTGCACCATTTTCATCATCGTAGATGCGCCATCATAAGAGGAGATGGGTAGCTAATTCCAAACCAAACATGATATCATAAACATAAGCATAACGTAACATGGGGTGTGCAATACTTATTTAGGTGATACATGTATACATATTTATACTTTTATACTTTGAAATACGTCATCATTAAAACATGCATAAACTTTCTATACATCAAAACTTTCATAATGAAACATCATATATAATCATCATGGAAATTATCATAAAACTGTCATAAATATAGATTTCAAACTTTTCATAAACTTTATCATATTGCAGGTGAGAATGTACTTACTTGACTAGCTTGCTTACCTTAATTTAGATGACGTCACAGCAGTCTTGATGTGCTTGCATCTTGGAGTGTTCATATACACTAGAAATTAACATTCATCTCCATGATATCATTCAATACCACACAACATACTCATACATGCTTCTCTTAAGAACATTAATTCAAAACACATTTTATCAATCTTTAAAAAAAAACATTTTAGCAAAACTGCCAATACAAATACTGTCTAGCCCTTATGAGTTTACAACCCAATATCTCATAATTCACACACAATTCAAGCACCAAACTTGGCAAGGACAAAGTTAACATATAAAAAAAATACCATGATTTTTTATTGGCCATAAAAATTCCATTTGATGTTTAAAACAAGTTACAAATTTCATGACACAAAATCTACCAGCAATAGTTAGGCAGTAAACAACCCTCAGCTCAAATTCGTTTTTCACATTATTGATACTGTAGAAAAATCTACAAAAATTAAAACATGTAATAGACACATAAAACTATAACATATCCAAAACTTGGCTTCAACAAAAACCAGAGTAGGTCAAAATACACAATTGAAATCAGTAGTAAAAATGATTTTACAAACATGGGTAGCAAACAACTTTCAAACTAGCATTTAAGAAAAATATCATGAAAATAATTTTGACCTCAAAATTTTTGTGACAATCTATATACATAATAATACAAAAATATCCGTAATCAAACAAATTCATTTAGACATAATAAAAAGTTAGAGAAACAAGAGGTCCAAAGTTTGCAAGTTCACAGCCATAAAAACCTAGTTTGAAGAAAGGTTGATAACTCACAAATACACATGATATTACCACAAAATTTTGTAGTTCACAACCTAATATAACCATGAACATTTCTGTCAAATTTCATAAAAATCAAAGCACATTTGTCCCTTGAACAAAAACCACTTTATACAAGGATATACCAATCAGTAGGGCTGACAAATCATGTTATGTATCGTATTCGTGCCAACACGATTACAACATGACACGATTACATTAAATACAAACACGACATGATTAATAAACTTGCCTAAAATATAAACACGAACACGACACACTTATAACACGCGTAACATGACACGACACGATTAACACGATTAATAAACATACCAAAAATATAAACACGCTTACAACATGCATATTCAAACCAACCCACTTCCAACATGATTATAAATAATATTTATAACAACACATTTATAACACATAACACAATTAAATTACTTAACATTTATACTTTTATTATATAATTTTATATTTTTTTACTATAAAATTATAATAATATTTATTTATTAAATATTTTAAACTGAATTCCTCTCCAACATTTTAAAGAGCCCAATCTTTTAAAAGAGCTCAAATTGGAGAAATATTATTGTAAACCATTTCGCATCACTGGCACATAAGACCGGAAGTTAACGCAGGGGGAGATTGTATTATATAGAGAAGAGTTGCAAAAGATTTCACTCTCTTCTCGATGTAGGGCTTTTGAGCATGAGTAAAAAAAACTATAATAAATATAAAAAAAGGCATTCATTTAACACGACTTGCTAACTAGTGTGGTGGTGAGACAAGCAACAAAACACTCCAAAATGCAAGGTTCGATTCTTTGCCTTGCAAATATGAAATTTTTTGTTTTAAGCCTCTTTTTTTGTTTTAAGCTTATATTATTTAATATATAAATATATATTTCTTAATTGATTTTATTGATATTTTAATGCAAACATTTAAAATTAGGATATTATTCATATAATTATATTTTTGGTATAATCACTTAACTTAAAAAACTTAAAAAAGGGTTTTTTAATTGGCTTAAATTAAAGATAAATTAAAAATTAAGGTTACATATCCTAGGTATATATTCTAATAATAATTAATAGAAGGAATGGTTTATAAAGTTATAAAACACATCTTAAACTTAATTAATTAGTTTCAACAGCCTATTAGTTTTGATTATAAATTTTACATTCTATATTTTTCTTATATTTTATTTTAATAAATATACTTGAAATATATTTCTTTTACTAAAGACTAGTTATTAAACGTGCTATAAATGTGCGGATCGTGTCGTGTCATGTTGACACATTTACTGCACGTTCAATTAAGCGTGTTAAAGCATGTTAAACGTGTTAGCACGGATCCAACACGTTTATTTTCGTGTTATTCATGCCAACCTATTTACGGCCCAATTAATATACGTATGTTCCAAACTCGTTTATATCGTATCATTTTCATATCATGTCATCGTGCGTGTCCGAAATTGCCGGCTCTACCAATCAGCAACATTGCGACTATGAGGTGCAGAGCATGAACATTTAATATCTCGCCATAGACAACACCAAATGACATAAAACTTGGAGCAACATCACATAGCACAAATATGAAAATCATACTAAAATTTCAGAGCAAATGGAGATTTGTAGAAAAAGTTATGGGGATCGGAACACAGAGAAAATACAACGTTACCGATCAACGTTAATTAACTATGAGTGGCAGAGACTAAAAATTCCATATCTCAACATAGAAAACTCCAAATAACGTGAAATTTTGAGAAATATTACATAACACATACATAAATATAATATTAAAATTTTAGAGCAAACAGAAATTTGTAGACAAAGATATAGTAGTCGGATTACAAAGTGATCAAAATTTCAGAAATGCTGAGAAAGAGTTTCTTACTTCAAAACAATTTCTTTTCAAGCTTCCTTCAATTCACCCAAGATAAAACCCAATATTTCATTCAAATATTTGTAGGAGAATTGAGGGAGAGAAGAAGGAGAAAAATGTGAAGAAGAGAGAAAGAAGATGTCTGAGAGAAATTTTAGTGAGAGCGAGAGTGTGTTTGTAAATTTTTACGTAAATGAAAAAATGATGGAGGAGGTAGGTCAACTATCTCTGTAATATCAAAATTTTTTTTTGGAGTGATTCGTGGAATTGAAGGGAATTAGGGAAAGATGACAAGGATTTGGTCCACTTACCAAATTTTAACTCTCAAAATAGGAAACCCTCATCAATTATCCAATCATCCACAAAAGTAAAACATTCTATTTCCTAAAATAAGGAAAAAGGCCAAAAATATGCTAATCAATCAGAATTAATCATCCAATCACAATAATCATCATTGTCATAAATTTTTGAGAGATTTCTACTAATTGCTCATCAGCAGTCTTCAGCCTGCCGACTACTCAGTTTGACCTACCGAAGTTTTTTGGGTTCGGCCTGCTGATGAAATCCATCGACATGCCATTTTAAAAAAAATAATTCAACCTACCAAATTAGAAATTTTGGCCTACCGAAGTATCAATTACAACATTAAACACAAACAATCATTCAATCTCTATCGTGTATACATCACAAATGACATGAACACCTTGGACACATCAATCCCATGTGACTGTCACCTGTCATAATACTTAAAATAACATAATTAGTAACATTATTTCATAAAATACTTAACGTCGTTAATTATCTATCATTAACCGTTACATGAAAAATGACGGGTGTTATAATTCTCCCCACCTTATAAGAGTTTCATCCTTGAAACTCAGAACAATTGCGGATGCTTTGCTCTTATTTCATCTTCACGTTCCCATGTAGCCTCTTCGTTCTTGTGATTTCGCCATAAAATTTTGACTAAAGGAATTTCTTTATTTCTCAAGGTCTTAGCTTTCAGATCTAAGATCTCCACGGGCTTTTTTTTGTGGCTAAGGTCATCTCGAATTTTGACCACCCGCGGCTTGAACGCGTGCATAGGATTTGGGACATACTTCTTGAGCATCAAAACATGGAACACGTCATGCATAGCTAACATTTATGATGGCAATCTCAACTAATAAGCCACTTTGCCTATTCGCTTCACAATTTCATAAGGTTCGATAAATCTTGGGTTCAACTTAACTTTCCCTCTGAACCTCATAACTCCTTTCATGGGTGCAATTTTTAGGAACACCGAATCGCCTACAGCAAATTCTAAGGGCCTTCTTCTTTTACTAGCATAACTCTTCTAACGGCTTTGAGCAGTCTCTATTCTCATTTGTATTAACTTACTCATCTCGGAGGTTTCATTAACAAAATCGGTCTTTTCATCATTAATGCTTTTTGTCAATTTGTTTTCACTAGCTTCATGCCAACATATAGACGACCTGCATTTTTGCCCATATAGGGCCTCATAAGGTGCCATCCAATTGTCGCCTCTATTGTTGTAAGCAAATTCCACTAATGGTAACATTTTACACCAGCTAGTCTTAAAGTCGAGAGTACATGCCCAAAGCATCCCCTCTAAAGTCAAGTTTGTCCTCTCTGTTTGGCCATCTGTCTAAGGATGAAAAGTTGTACTGAAGTACAACTTTATTCCCATTGCAGTCTGTACACTTTCCAGAAATTGGACGTGAACTTGCTGTCACGATTAGAAATGATAGACTTAGGGATTCCATGAAGTCCCACAATTTCCTTGACATAGAATTCCGTTAACCACTCTATAGAGTAAGTGATCTTGATAGGAATGAAATGTGCCGTCTTCATTAATCGATCGACAACTACCGAAAAAGCATCATAACCATTCATAGTCCTGGGCAAACCGATAATGAAATCCATTGCAAAATCCTCCTATTTCCATTTCAGTATCTAAATTGACGTGTTCAGCTTTAACTTGTTGGCATGTCAAGTATTTCTTCACATACATGACAACATCACGTTTCATTCCAAACCACCAGAAGTAATCCCTTAGATAGTTGTACATCTTTGTTGCACCTAGATGAATTGAATAAGGAGTGTCGTGAATTTCTGCTAAGAATCTTTCCCTTAAGCCATCAATGTTGGGAACACATAAGCGCTCCTTGAGATATAGAGTTTCATCATCCACAATTCAAAACTCTTCACATTTTTCTACTTTTATTTCCTGCTTAATCCCTGCGAGGCTTACATCTTCGTCTTGCTTACTCCAAATCTCATCAAACAGCATTGGAGTAATAGTGAGTGCTAAACGTTGCCCGTTATGAGTTCCAAATAGAAGTCCATAATTTATTTACTTAAAGGCTGAGACATTGCTTGTAACAACATCAACGTGGTAACAGTCTTCCTACTCAGAGCATCAGCTACTCGATTAGCCTTTCTTGGATGATAAAGGGTCTCACAATCATAATCCTTCACCAGTTTTAACTATCTTCGCTGTCTAATGTCTAGGTCCTTCTAAGTGAAGAAGTACTTTAAACTTTGATAAACATGAAGATCTTGCATTGGACCCCATACAAGTAATGTCTCCATATTTTCGGTGCAAAACGACAGCCGCTAACTCGAGGTCATGAGTAGGATAGTTCTTCGCATAATCCTTTAGTTGTCTCAATACATAAGCGATCACTCTATCATTCTACATCAGAACAGTACCAAGGCCCATCTTAGAAGCATCATTGTAAATTACAAATCTGTCGCTCCCTTCAAGAATGGCTAATACTAGAGCTATAGTTAACCTTTTCTTCAGTTCTTGGAAACTCTTCTCACATGCATCTGTCAATTCAAACTTCTTTCCTTTGCACGTTAGATTTGTGAGTGGTGCTGCTATCTTGGAGAAGTCTTCCATGAATCTTCGATAATAACCAACTAGGCCTAAGAAGCTCCTTATCTCACTTGCATTTGTTGGTTGTTTCTAGTTGAGAACAGCCTCTACTATAGCAAGATCTGCCATCCCTTCCGTTGATACTACATGGCTCAAGAAAGACACTCTGTCGAGCCAGAATTCACACTTGGAGAACTTTGCATGCAACTTGTGTTTGCTTAATGTCTCCAATACAATTCTCAAATGCTCAACGTGTTCTTCCCGATTCTTCGAATAAACAAGAATTTTGTCGATAAACACAACAATAAATTTATCAAGGAATTCCTTGAATACCCGATTCATCAGGTCCATGAGGCCTATAGGTGCATTCGTTAGACCGAAAGGCATAACCACAAATTCACAGTGACCATACCTTGATCTAAAGGTTGTTTTTGGGATGTCTAATCTTCAACTGGTGATATTTCGACCGCAGGTCAATCTTTAAGAACACAGATGCACCTTTTAGTTGATTAAACAAGTCATCAATTCAAGGCAATAGGTACTTATTCTTGATCGTTGCCTTATTCAGTTCTCTATAGTCAATGTAGAGTATTATAGATCCATCCTTCTTTTTGAAAAATAGGGCTGGGGCTCCCCAAGGTGAGTGACTAGGTCTGATGAAGCCTTTGTCAAGAAGTTCCTTTAATTGAGAATGAAGCTCCTTTAACTCTGCGGGGGCCATTCTGTAGGGTGCCTTCAAAATAGGGTCGGTGCCTGGAGCAAGCTCAATCTCAAATTCAATCTCTCTATAAGGGGGTAAGCTTGACAGATCATCTGGAAACACATCTAAGTATTCTCGCACTACTGCCACATTTTCTATCCTTGTCTTTTCTTCCTATCTTTGGTCTACAATGTTCGCCAAATAACCCATGCAGCCGCTTGCTAACAACTTCCTTGCTTTCATGGTTGACAAAAACATACTTGGTTTCCTTCTAGATTCGTCTACATACACGAACTTTCATTGACCTTATCGATGGAAGATTACTTTTCGTTTCTGGCATTCAATGGAAGCATTGTATTTGCTCTGAAAATCCATCCCTAGAATCATGTCATAATCATACATGTCAATCACAATAAGGTCTACGAAGAGTTTCCTTTTAGAAATCTATAGAGGAACAATACACAAATAGTGAGTACATATCATCACTTCCTTGGAGGGTAGTGTTGTAGTGAATTCTTGTCGCATTGGTTCTAAATGAACCCCTAAATTTTTAGCAAAGGACAATGATATAAAAGAATGAGTGGCACCCATATCGAAGAGACATGTGCATTAATAGAAAGACTTGAAATCTGACCTACGACCACATTAAAGGCATCAGTAGCCACATGTTCTTTTGTCATTGCATAGATGCAGGCATTAATAGGTGAGGCTTCAAGTCTTCCCTAGCTAATCAACGGCCCTTCTAAGGTAGCTTGCATCTGATGGAGTTGGGCATGAGGGACTCTCTACTGAGCTTGTGCATTCTTCTGATTAGAGCAGTTCTTGGCAAAGTGGTCTTCACGTCCACAGATGAAACACTAGTTCATTTCCAAACGACACTCTCCTGGATGTTTCTTCCCACATTTGGTGCATGGCTGATTCTGCCTGTTATTGTTGTTGGACTAGCCACCATTATGCCTCTTCTTACCTTGACTCTAATGGCTCTGAGGGTTGCCCTTCCACTTGATGTTTCTCCATTTCTAGTTGTTGTTGTTGTTGTTGTTGCTGTTGTTGTTGTTCTTGTTTTAGGGACAGTTTTGGGTGCTTGTATTATTTGTTGGCTGACCTTACTGAGGCTGGTTTCTTCTTAGCTTTGACAGGTGAAATTCAGTACGTTAGGCCCTCAAAACAACCTGTTCTTGGTTTCTAGGTGGACTTGCCCCATCAATAATTGCAGCAATCTCTGGCCTGAGATCTCTGATCAGTCTACTGACCCTTTCGCTCTCATTACTAACCATCCCTAGGCAAAGGCGAGCTAACTGATCATATTTTGCTGCCACATCTATAACCGACATGTCTCCTTGGCGCAGGTTCTCGAACTCATCGTAATGCTGCCTAGTAATGTTCATGTGGAAGAACTTTGTATTAAATCATGAACGAAATTGGCCCATGTCATCTCATCCACATTTCTACTCTGTTCGATTTCGTCCCACCAAATTCTAGCCTCCATGATGAGGCAGTATGAAGCACAGAGAACCTTATCATTATCTGTGAAGCCCATGAGTTTTAGAGTGGCCTCAATTGTCTTTAGCCATCCTTGAGTGACTAGAGGATCTTTAGAACCTTCAAAATCTATTGTAACTATTTAATTATGATATTTATGTTGATTTATCGATCCTTTAGCCAAGACACTAGATACCTAGCCTATTTTTTATTTTATTTCCTCTTTACGTGAAATTATGCATTAAAAATATTTAATATAATGTGAAATAATTCTCCATATTTATCTTTCCACTTCTCTTGTTAGAGAGATGGTAATATATCTCTCTAACATATTTGAGAACAAAGTTTACATGGATATAAGTTAGAAAACACATTTTTAATGTGTTTAGATTTAGCTTAGAACGTTGCAGTGCCCATATTGGATGCCGTGGTGCTAGAGGTATAAAACAACACAAAATAGGACAGAGCCTCTGTGGCCATGGCACTCATGTGAAAAGGCGATCGGTGATATAGTGCCCACCACTGTAACATGTACAAAATTTGTACAAGGAGCATAGCACCGAAAAGCTAGCACCGCGGCGCTCTCCCGAGCTGATACAAGTTGAATAAATGTGTTCTTTGACATGTTTTAAACTGGCATAAACATTGGTTGTAAACTTTCATACAAACTTGAACATCTATTAGTAACGGACAAATCTACTGTACAAGATGCATTGATACATAAATAGATACCTTTACAGATATAGAGGTACCTTTAAGCAAAGATTGTGTAGATTGAACCAATTGTGTCCATTCATGAAATGGTGCCCTCGTCTTTGTTTAATCGCTAGAATTATTATAGGAATTTATATCTTGTTCTAGAATACCATATTATTGCTAGATATTGTGTTCAAGTGTTTTTTGTATCTTGGGGCTAAATGCCATAAAACTCATTAGCACGCTTTGAGAAGTGAGGGCAAATAAAACCTTTAAGATAAGTGTTCATACACATCTCAGACACATTTATATTTCCCATAATTTGTTAGCCTCCATTCTGTTTTTATACACAAAATACTCCAACAATCTTAAAGGTTTTAATATACTATGATGGAGGCTGAACGGCATCTTTTCTCAACCTAGATGTCCAATTTGACTGTCTTGATGGGACCAACTTCACTAGTTGGAAGGGGAAGTTGTGCTTGATTCGAAGACAGAGCCACTCCCAAAGCCAAAGGAGGACTAATCTAATGTCATCAAAGCCACTAGAAAGAAGAGGGAAGACGAAGAAGTCGTGTGTCATGGACACATTCTCAACACTTTCTCTAATTATCTCTATGATCTCTACTATAACATAAAGTCTCCAGTGGAGATATAGAACTCCTTGAATACAAATACAAGGCCTAAAAGGAAGGTATGGATAAATTCCTTATCCTTAAATTTCTAGAATTTTCTATGCTTGACTCCAAGTCCATTCTAGACCAAATACATGAATTGTAAATCATTGTTACAAAACTCAAAGAGTTGAAGGTTGAAATTTTTGAATCATTTCTAGTGGGGACTATTATTGCTAAATTACCCTAATCTAAGAATGGTTATAGAAAGAAACTCCTCCATAGGTGTAACACCCTGAAATTAATTAAATGTTATTAATGTGTAAAATGATGGATTTGTTGGAAAAATAATACGCAGCGGAATTTTAAAAAATTTAAATCAGAGTATTTTCCAAAACACAAGTTTGACATGCTATATGTATAAATTAACCTGATCTTACTAACCTTGTATAAGCCGAAAAGCTCCCGAAGTCTGTGTGGAGAAGTAACGTTCCAGAAGAGCCTCAACCAACTGGTCTTCTTTGCTATTCTCTATCCACGATCGGAGTGAGTGTGGGCTCACACGTACAGCTCTTCCTCAAGGTGACTCTCCTTCCAATCAATGGAGAGAACCCAAAGCTAGTGTTCGTGATTTGTGAACAAGAGCTCTCAGGGAGTTTCAGATTCTCACCAGTAGAGTATCACTCTTAATCTCTCTATTGATCTATTAATAACTCATTAGACTCACTCCCTATTTATAGAGGTTGGGTCTAGGGTCATTCCTTATCAGATAAGGTCTCCAAAATTCGAAACAGAACCAAATTCGGGTCTATATCGGATAAGATACGAGTAAAAACGCGTGAAAACGCGCGATTTTTAATTCGCGCATAGGCAGGCCAAACTTTTTCATAGGCAGGCCGAACTTGCCTGATCGGCAGGCCGAACTTTAAGTTTGGCATGCCGAACTGCCGAAATAAAAATCACGTGAATCTTTTATTTTTCGCCCGAGATTCTATAGGATAAATCTCAGTTTTAATTCAAATAACCCAAT
>CAMOHE010039108.1:0-14076 GCA_946598075.1 Artocarpus hirsutus
CAGGTGCAAGTGTGAAATTCGAATAGACTTTCTAAATACCGTAACAAAGTATTGTTATCAATTTCAGTACTGCAAAAAGTCTTTGGTAGACAACTATATTAAATTCAGTGCAAAAGAATGGTAATAAGTCAAAACCTCATATATATATATATATATATATATATATGATGTTCATCATATGTGTATATGTAATGAAGATAATCAATAACTAATTATCTAAGGCCATGACTATTAATCAGGGAAATAGCTGCAAATGAATGGAAATGGGATGAACCTGATCAAGGCCTTTCACTGTTCATTTCCAAGGAGCGTTCTTGTTGATCAGAAAGAGCAATTATTGTTGAAATAAGAGAGAAAAGTTCAAAAAAAAAAAAAGGTAAATTTGTGGGGAAGCAAAATGACAAAAAGCTTAAGAAAATATAAAATTAGTATAAAAATAACTAAAAATAACATGAACATATAAAATTAAGATTGTGAAAAAAGAAAGGTAATTAACCTTCTATCAAGATTAGAAAGGATGGGTTGAAGGGGGAAAAAGGGTTAAGTATTTATTGTGGTTGAGACAAGAGGAAGTAAAAACTAATGCAATGCAACGGAAAGTAATTATTTTCACTGTTCTTAGCATGTTTTGACCGCTGTTCCCCATGTGCTTGAGAATTCGCTTTGTGCTTGAATGTGGGAAGCAAACTGCAACCGATTTACTGCAATCGTATAAAAATATGTGACAATCGCAGTCATATGATGACGGTCGCAAAATGATGATGGCAATCACAATCATGTAACATGCAAGATATTCCACGATCGTTATGTGATAAAAGAACTAATTTTTTCAACTTAGTCCGTGTTTAAAAAATATGGTTTGAACAAATAGTCTGAATCAATTTTAGTTAAAAATATTGTAATATGTGAGACTTTTTCTTGACATTGTAGCAAAGTATATGAAAGCTTTACACTATAATAATTAAAAATTTTGGTTGAAACAGAAATTTCTAAACACACTGTTATATGATATTCCACAATCTTTATGAGATAAGAGGCAAAAAATGGGCAAAGCTTTCGATGAAGTTAATAAATTTTATGAAAACGTACAAAAGTTTATGGAATGAGTTATAATTTTTATAATACCAATGTAAAAGCAACAAAGTTTCTCTAAACTAATATGATTAACTTGCAAATGTCTACTATAAATAAATATTCCATTTTCATTTTAATTTTTTCCCGAATAATAGGACAAATTTTTCGTTTTCAACAACTAACCGTTAAATTATTAGAGACAATTATGTTATAAACTTTACAAATGATGATTAACTTAAGAACAATAGGCAAGGGCGGGTCACAATCTGTGATCTATTTGCAAAAGCCACGATCAAATGACTAAATTGTTAAATTTTTATTTTAATTTTTTGAAATAAAGAAAAAAAATTTCTTTTTGTTAACCATTGAGCAGAAGACTATCTTCATAAAGTTTACGACTAGAATGCAAACTTTACAAATGATATTATTAAACTTATGAAAAACAAGTGCAAGTGATGAATAACTTACGAAGTTGGCATGATTAACTTGCAAATTTGTGCAGCGACTTTTTCCCTTTATATTTTTTTTAAGAAAAAATGTTGTCCAGCAAGTCTTTAGTATTTATTGCAATTGTGATCAAAACATGTATTGGGATTCTTTTTTTTTTTTTTTTTGCTATTATTATTTTCGTATTTTGATTGTCTCTCGTTTTACTCCATATTGATGACGGTTGGTAAAAGACATGTCCAATTTTAATGATCATTAAATAAGAAGAGACACTATCGACAGCAATAAATTTTTCTATTGTTTTTCTCTTTCTATCTTTTTGCATAAGCATTTTTTTTTTCCTAGTGAAAAGTGAAAACCTCATTTCCCTTTTAATAGACCCGCCAATTTTTTTTATTTTTTATTTTTGAGCAATTTTTTTATTTTTTATTATTTTGCCTTGCCCTCCCTCAGCTTTTGCTTGCAGTTCTGTTTGCTAGCCGTTTTGGCTTTAACGAGGACTGTTATTGCTAATCGGCTGAATAAGAACTTGATATTCATCTTATTCTACTTTGATTCCTCTTTTCTAACTGGCTGAATAAGTTACCCACTTCTCTCGTTTAATTATTCATCTTTTTCAACTTTAGAATTGGACCGTTAAATTTAACCGTTTAGCTGGCGGTGAAAAGTATTGATAGGAACCGTTTTTACAATAATATGTGAAAATTTTTTACTTTAATAATTTTTTTTTTTATAACATGTAAAAATTTTATATTATTTATAACTGAATTTGTAACGAGAATTATTCCTACGCAAACAGCGGGTTAAATTCCAACAATCATCATTCCCTTTTCGTTATTGCATAAGATTTTATTTTTTTTAAACCATTTTTCTTTTGAGAGTTTGGGGCCCAAATAAAAAAAATAACGTAGTCTTCACAAGAAAAGAAAAATAATTTATGGGCCCCACATTACTTAGTGTTGTCACAACTTCTCAGAATTTTATGTGGTGCGCCACTCTTTTTCTTTTTTATTCCGATGCGAAGTTGTTTGCCTCTGAAATCAAGCCATCCTCAAAAGAGCCCAGTAACTAAGCTAAAACCAAATCCCCCATTCCATGGAGAACACAGTTTCTGCACAACACAACAACGATGACGACAACTTGCAGATCAAGTCAACAACCGAAATTAAGAAGCAGATCTTTATCCTATCGGGGCAGAGCAACATGGCGGGGCGCGGCGGCGTTGACCGGCCGCACCACCGTTGGGACCGCGTCGTTCCAGCGGAGTGCCAGCCCAACGCCTCCATCCTCCGCCTCAACGCCAAGCTCCACTGGGAGGTCGCCCACGAGCCCCTCCATACAGACATCGACACCAAAAAGACGTGCGGCGTGGGCCCCGGCATGTCCTTCGCCAACGCCGTCAGGGAGCGAGTGGCCGGCGGCCCGGTGGCTCTGGTGCCGTGCGCGGTGGGTGGCACCGCCATCAAAGAGTGGGCGCGTGGGCAACACCTCTACGAGAACATGGTGAAGAGGGCCAAGGCGAGCTTGACTGTGGACGGCGTGGGGGAGATCCGGGCATTGCTGTGGTACCAAGGGGAGAGCGACTCGTTGACCCATCATGATGCTGAGGCGTACCAGGGGAACATGGAGAGTCTCATTCATAATGTTCGTGAGGATCTTTGTTTGCCTGACCTTCCAATCATCCAGGTATTTTTTAGAGTATTTTTGGATATATTTGAGAGGATGGTTCTCTCTCTCTCTCTCTTTTCGAAAATGTGTGGTTAATATTTGTCTACATACATGTTTTTAGAGTAATTTCACTTTCACCCTAAAAAAATCAGTTGTCTCACTTTAACCTTGAAAGTACTAATGATCTTCGAGCTCTTCAAATGTTATTTTTAGTCGTATCTCTACAAAAAAAACGTTAAAAATTGTCAGATTTCTTCATGTGATAAATACATAATCTGATTTAAACACCCACCTAAATCAAATTATTCAAACATAATTTTACTAGAGTAGCCCCCCTCATTAACGAATCATGTGCTTCACAGGATAAAATCCATTAGGTTTTTAATATTTTTGTTAAAGAAGTACTAATAATGCAACATTTGAAAAACTTTGGGACCACTATTGTGTTAGTCTTAAGTTCATGGATTAGGTAAAATTGACCATTTTTTTAGATACAATTAACTATGATCTAGCAAGCTAAAACATAATTTGTTTTAGGGTAATTAGGTAAAATAGGAATTTGTGTTCTATATGAAATTTTTTTTTTTTTGGGCTCATGAGTGATCTATATGAACTTATGTGCACGTATACGTAACATTGTCATATATTCATATAGCGACATAAAAACGATACTAACATGTTAATTTTATGCTGATAATATATCAACTGATTTTGTGGAGCTCCCCTCCATCATACGAGTTCAGTTTTTTATGGCTAGACATAATTACTTATGACGAAGCAACAAATTAACATAATTATAAGAAAAAAATACTAATTATCTTTTGCTAGATAGCAACTGTAATATCTTTAAAAAGTATTGCAGTTGGATCTTAAAATGTGTAACATGAATCCTCAATTTAACAAAAATAGGGTTCTTGAGGTTTTCTTGTCCAATTTTGTTAATTTTTTCTCTTTAATTTAAAGACCCTACTTGCACTTGATTCAAAACATAATTCGTGGTTTCAAACATTATTTCAAGAGTATTTTCTCTCAATATGTTTTCAGTTTAAGTTATTTTCAAACTAATTTTGGAAATGGCTTATTGGACAGAACAAAGGTAAAAACATTTAACTGTCAAATTTCAGAGTTGGTCAGACGCAAACACATGCTTCAATAGTTGTTTTTTTTTTTTTTTCTTGGTTATTTTGACTCATATGGCACGTTTTTATGATTAAAAAAGCATTATATTGTTAAAAATTGAAGGATCACAGCCTGTATATCATAACGTATACGTGTCAACAAACGGGCTTGCCACATGAGCATAATATATATATATATATATATATATGTATATATTCACAGGTTGCACTTGCATCCGGGGACGAGTACTTGGAGAAGGTGAGGGAAGCGCAATTAAGCGTCAAGATTCCCAACGTCGTGTGTGTGGACGCTAAGGGATTGCCCCTACAAGATGACCATCTCCACCTAACCACTGGGGCCCAGGTTCAGTTAGGCTCTATGCTGGCTGAATCGTATCTCTCCAACTTTGCAATAACATTCCAATCTGGCGGTTCTCATTCTTCCGCTTGAACTGATGACGATCAATGGTGCTGAAACCACACGTGTTTGGGGTTTTTGAATAAGCGGCTCTTTGTTGGATGGCCCTTTTGTTGTTTCGTTATGTTGTTTGTCTTGAATGTTGAAGAATTTGAGTGTTGGGAGAGGAGAACGGTGATTGAATTTTCAAAAAGTGAAAGACTGTTTAAGATGTGTATGAACATATTCCTTAAGGTCTTATTTGTCCTTGTTTATTCAAGTTTATGAAAAAAATTGTAGCAAATTACTCCTAAGATATAGTAGACATTTGACATAATATCTAGCAATAATATTATATTCTAAAATAAGATATGAAATCTGACATAATGGTGATTGAATTTTCGGAAAGCGAAAGAATGTTTAAGACGTGTATGAACATATTCCTTAAGGTCTTATTGCCCTTGTTTATTCAAGTTTACGAAAGAGATTTTGTAGCAAATTACCCTTAAGATACCATGACACGTGACATAATATCTAGCAACAATATTGTATTTCAAAATAAGGTATGAAATATGACATAATTCTAGAGATTTAATAATAGCAGGGGTGTCATTTCATGAATGGATACAACCAATTTAATCCATACGTTCTTTACTTAAAGGTACTTTTTTATTTTTAAAGACATCTCTTTATTCGTAAAGGTATTTATTCATGAATCAACATAATTATTATAAGGGATTTATCCGTTACTAATAATATATAAAAACATATAGTCAACGAAAGCACCAGTTCAAAACAACTTAAAAACACATATTTTCAACTCAAAATAGTGTGGGTGGGTGCCATAGTGCTAGCTTCCTAACACCGCAACATCGTGATAACTTATGGGCTAGCAACTCGGCAACCCTGCACCCAGGCGCCACCACCTAGCACCAAGGCACTGGATGTACTGTCCTGTTTTGTGCAGTTTGCACATTCTAGCATAGCAGCCTACAATTTGAGCGCCGTGGCTCTCCGTATTGAATCCAAACACATTAAAAATGTATATTTTCATTCTTTTAAGTGTGATCTTTGATCTTAAACATGTTGAAAAACATATTACAGTCTCTCTAACATTAAATCATATTGATTTTTTTTTTTTTTCAGTTTGTGTGTTCTTGTTGTTGGAGTGGAATGGATGTGGAGCACTGCTTATTTAATTTTTTGTTTTGGCCCTAAATATATGATTACTGACTAGCATTCCTCCATAGTCCTATGTGATTGTCCCTTGTAGACAGCTATTTAAGTAACAAGAAGACGCAAACAATCACCAATCTCTCCTGCATCTAGGGTTAGAATTGTTCATAGCTAAAAACCAAATTTTAACTTTTCAAAAACCAACTAAGCTATATCTTGCATTTAATCGGGGCACAAAGCGGAGGTGAGATAAGCACTGTAAGAGCGTCTCCAACCAACGCTGTTTTTGGCAAAGAAAGAGTCTTCTTTAATCTCATGCCAATCTTCCCCCAAAAATGGCATAGAAATGGGAAGGGAACAGCAGCACCCGAATCTAGTACGCAACTGTTCATAAAATGCCATTTGTTTTTATTTTTTTAAGTTTCTTAATTTATAAAAAACTCAACAAATTAAATTATAGTTTTCTATTTTTGACCCCAACTTCATAGTTCTCAACAAAATTAACTACTTTTTGCTACCAAAAAATATTTTATGTCCTATATTTTTTGTATTATCTCATGGTTAATTCATATGCTCTAAGATTAATAGATAAATTGTTAAAAGGTCAATTACATACCGAGAATGGATAAATAGTAGAGCATTAGTAAAAAATAATATAAAAATGAGACAAAATAGAATATAACCGGAATTTTTTTTGTATTAGAAATCGTATAACAGGTTAGAGATGAAGTTACTATTTAATGTGTAATTATATCATTTGGTGTGAAAGTTACACCATTTTTAGTTAGATGGGTTGGAGATGCCCCAAGCTAAGTACATTTTGCAGGAGTGGGTCGCCCTAAGTCCGTCTCATTTACTTTAAAGTTCTGTTTAGTAAATAAATTCGAATTAGCGATTTGATTTGAGTTACGTGATTTGAATTAGTAATTTAAATTGTTATCCATATTAAAGTTTGGATGTGCATTTAAGTTTTAGTCTGAATATAGAATAAAATTTGAATTTATGTTTGGGGAGGTAGTGAAAAAAGTTTTTTCATTTATTAACAAATCTAATAAAATCTTAATGTTAATAATTCTAAAAGATATGCAATATGGATCTTACTTTATTCATCTCTTCACTAGGAATACAATGAAAAAAGAATAATCTCAATTGGATTAAAGTTATGATTTTTTTCTCAAACATAAAAGAGAGAATTTTAGCTTTTATTATAATAAAGACATCCGAATATCAAGAGTTTAGGAGATCAAAACTCTAAAAATTTAGATTCTTTATACTCGTTTAATTTCGATTTTGGAGAAAACAAATATATATTTAAAGGATTTTTGACACTCAAATTCAAATTTGAATCTATTGAGTCTAAAGAGTACTCCAAGCAAAAGCATTCCAAAAAAAACAAACAAATCTATATGTGACCATCCATTAGGAGGAAAGAAACAACATTTTGAGGAGTTGGGTAAAAAAGTTAAAAGCGTTAATGATTGCAGAAAGAATCTTGTGATCAAGAATAAGGGCTAAAAAAATGGGTGTTCAAGCTTTGATGACATCAATGGAAGCTTGATCTTGTCGTGCTTTAGGAGAGAGAAGCGATAATGGCTATGCTTATGTTTTGGGCTCATATTTAGAAGCAGAGGCTATGTGTCCATGTCTCTTTTTTATATTAATTTTTTGGATTGACAGAGAAAATTGAAAAAGATGAGGTCTAGATAGGAATGCGAAATGACGCCCTTTCAAAGCAGAGATTCTTTTTAGCTCTGTGTTAGCCCTGTCTCCTTCAATATACTATTAAATGGCAGTCACTTGGAACTATTTGTTTCTTAATGTTGTATTCGTCAGTGAGGTTTTGAGTAGACTAATTTGGAGAGATCAAGAGAATGGTCGGGTAAAAGGTGTGTACTTGGGTCAAAACTTGTCAATAGTTACTCGCACAATGTTTTGCTAATGAAACGGTTCTATTTTGTAGAACCAAGCCCCCTTAGGTCAAAATTTTGTGGGATATTGTTTGGGTTATCAGATTTGGTCGAGCCAAATGGTGAGTCTTGGTAAATCATGTGCCTTTTTTTGTCTCCAAACATGATATGAAGGACTGGAAGGGAGATTCTGGAGATTCTTGGGATGGAGGAAGCCAAGGGAGATGAGAAGTATTAGGGGAATACAGATAGCTTATGGTGTTGGAAAATGATTTGATAAACCATTGTCAAGAACCATTTTAAGGACCAAAATAAAGTAGGACTCACTTTATATAAATGATGGGTCATGGAAGATTTGTGTTCTCATTGTGAGGAGATCGAAATTATATATTCACACACTTAAAATAGTTAACGGGTGAATAAGAAATTGATAATCAAAGTATGCTCATTGAAATAGAATTTTATTGAAAAGAATGCTAAGATAAAGAGTCTTACATTGCTAAGGCATGATGACTTAGTGGACTTTAAATGAGTTGCACTTGAGCTCATGGGTAAGAATTTGTACCCAAGAGGCTCTCTCACGTGTAGGGGGGTGCAAATCATGGGCTCGGAGGGTAAGGGCCTAATATGTGCATCTAAGTGATAGTGGGCGACGCGAATGTCGATCCGTTCGGCTTGTCCTTACGCAGGCCCCATTTTGCTTCTTTTTTTTTTTTCTAAATTGGGAAAAGACTGAAGACATCATATCCTTCTTCAGCTTCCATTTGAGGAAGAGACGTCACCTTATTCATCAGTCTCCATTTGGTTAATGGCTGAGACATTAACTTAGAAATCATATTTTTCTGTTCAATGGTTTAGCCATTAACCTAAAAACATTTTTAATTCCCCTCCATGAAGCCTGTATAAGGAGGTAGTTTCATTCATAGCTCTTGTCTTGCTTCCTCTATTCTCTTTAGACGTCTAGATTCTTAGAATTGTAGCTTCCTATTTTCTAGTGATAGAGTGAAGACACGGTCCAAGTACACCGGAGTAGTACTTTTAGTGCTAAATCCTACTAGTTCGTTATTGTATCTCGAGAGACAGACGCTCAATATTTTCTTAAGCACCTGAGGAGAAAGTGAATCCATTTTAAGAAAAGCTTGTGTTCACGTGCCTTGACATTTAAATTTCCCGTGCTACATTTAGTTGAAGGTTCTTAGTGGTTTTATTTTCTCTATTTCAAATATGTAATTACAGTAACTTGTTTGTTTTTCTCTTTCATTATATGCTATTCTACTAACAATCTTAAAACAGACCCATGAACATGAATAGGTTTTTGTAGTGAAGAAATAGACTTTATAACTTCCTTCTCATGTTTTACCACCTGCTGCTTCTGACATTTAAAAAAAAATTATATTCGGTGAAAAATTAAAATTTGACATACAAAAATTTGGACTTTGGATTTTCAGAAATGGCTACAAAGTCGAGCTCAAATTTAGTTGACAATGTGACTATTCCAAACACAACTATGGCATGAGTGCCTACTCTTATGGTTGCGATTTTGGTTCCGATGAATCATGGTGAGACACCTTGAGAAATTTGATGGACTGAATTTCAAAAAGTGGCAGCAGAAAATGCTATTCTATTTGACCACTTTAAACCTTGCAAGGTTCTTAACGGAGGATGCTCCGAAACAAAATAATAATGAGAGCAATACTCAAGTCAAATATGCAATTGATACATAAGAGCATTCTGATTTTCTTTGCTTAAATTATATTATGAATAGTTTAACTAATTCATTGTATAATGTGTATGTCACAAAGAAAATGGCTAAAGAATTGCGAGAGTCTTTGGACCACAAATATAAAACTGAGGATGCTAGATCCAAGAAATTGCTGGTGGGTCAATTTCTAAATTATAAAATAGTGAACTCCAAAATGGTGATCAGACATGCTTAAGAAATTCAAGTCATCTTGAATGAGATTCATGCTGAGAGAATGGTTGTAAATAAGCCTTTTCAAGTGGCTACCATTATAGAGAAGTTACTTTCTACATGTAATAACTTTAAGAATTACTTGAAGCATAAGCGAAAGGAGATGAGCATGGAAGACTTGATTGTCATAATTCATATTGAAGAGGACAAGAGAGGCTTTGAGAAGAAAGGGCCATATCCAACTTATGCTAAGGTAAATGTGGTGGAGCATGGAAGTCCAAGAAGAACAAGCTAGGCAACAAGTCCAAACTAGGACCTAAAAGAGGTATCTCCAAAAAGCAAAAATTCTAAGGGAAGTGCTTGAACTATGACAAGATGGGTCACAAGTTTATGGATTGCAGGCTGTCAAAGAAAAAGAAAAATATAGAGGCTAACATGGTTGATGACGTCATGCAAGAGGTTTTTGATATTAGCCTTTCTATAGTGGTTTCTGAGGTCAATATGATGGATTCCAATTCAAAGGAGTGGCAGTTAGATACTAGGGCCACATGCCACATCTGCTCTAAAAGAGTTGCTTTTACTAATTTGATGCCCTTAGAAATTAGGAAAAAGCTTTACATGTACAAACTTGTAAATTCTAAAATTAAGGGTCAAGGAACAGTGTTCTTGAAGATGATGTCAGGCAAAGAAATCAAGCTGTATAATGTGTTGTATATTCCTGATATCTAGAAGAACCTTATTTCTAGGATGACGCTGAGCCACATGGTTTCAAGATGGTGCTTGAGTCTGAGAAAATAATTTTGTCCATATATAGAATTTATGTGGGAAAGGGTTATGTAAAAGATGGCATATGGAAAATGAATTCTATTGCTGTAAAACACAAAGCTAATAAAAAAAGAGAAAGTCTTTTATTTATATGCTTAAGTCTTCCAATTTATGGCATTGTAGACTAGGACATGTTAATATGATACATTGCGTAGATTAATTAACTTGGATCACATACCTGCATTTCACATTGATTCCAAACATTAAGTATGAAACTTGTGTAGAGACAAAATTAATGTGGTCATCGTTTCAAACAATTGAAAGGAATATTGAAATGCTTGATCTAATTCATACTGATGTATGTGACTTAAAATTTGTTCAAACCAGAGGTGGTAACAAATATTTTGTCACTGTTATTGATAATAGCACAAAATATTGCTATGTTTATTTGCTAAAGAACAAACATGAAGTTATAGAAAAGTTTGCCATTTATAAGCAAGAAGTTGAGAATTAACTTAATAAAAAGATTAAGATGATAAAAAGTGACCATGGTGGTGAATATGTGAAACTATTTAGTGAATTTTGTTTACAACATGGAATTAGTCACGAGGTCACGCCACCTTATTCTCCTCAGTCAAATGGTGTGGCTGAATGCAAGAATCGTATTCTAAACGATATGTTGAATGTGGTGTTAATAATTTATGGGTTACCACAGAACATATATGGGGAAGCCATTTTGCTAGCTAATTATCTTTTAAATAAGATTCCCCAAAAAAAGGTGGATAAAACTCCTTACGAATTATGGGAATGAAGAAAGCCTTCCTACAAATACTTGAAAGTGTGGGGATGCCTAGCTAAGGTAATGGTACCCACACCAAAGAAGATAAACATAGATCTAAAAACAGTTGATTGCATCTTCATTGGCTATGCACATAATAGGAGTGCATATCGATTTCTTATGCATAAGTCTAAAAACCTTAACGAACACGATAATAGAGTCCAGGAATGCTTCATTCTTTGAACATGTATTTCCTTGTAAATCCAAAGGCAATGAACCAAGTTTGTCAAAACAAACATTTAAGACCATAGAGGAAGATGGTCAGGACCAAGAACAAGACTTTGAGCTTGAAGAGGTAGAAGAATGACCTAGACAAAGCAAAAGAGTGAGGACAGAAAAGCCTTTTGGACTAGATTTTCTAACCTATATGCTAGAAACTAAACCTCAAACATATAAAAAAGCTATATGCTCAGCCAAGTGTCCTTTATGGAAAGAAGTCCTAAAGAGCGAGATTGATTCTATTATGCAGAATCGTACTTGGGAGTTATTAGATCTTCCTCGAGGAAATAAACCACTAGGTTCCAAGTAGATTTTCAAAAGAAAAATGATGGCAAATGGAACAATTAATAATTGTTGGGTCAGACTAGTAATAAAAGGTTACAAACAACGAAAAGACCTTGATTACTTTGACACCTATTCTTGTGTGACGAGAATAATCTCTATATGGATGATATTAACGATTACTGCACTGCGGAATCTTGAAGCTCATCAAATGGATGTAAAGATAGCATTTCTTAATGGAAATCTTGAAGAAGAAATCTACAAGGAACAACCCAAAGGTTGTGTAGCTCCAGGACAATAAAAGAATGTCTGTAAATTAATGAAGTCCTTATACACACTCAAGCAAGCACTAAAATAATGCCACGAGAAATTCGACAGTGTCATGTCATCAAGTGGGCTTAAAATTAATGAGTGTGACAAGTGTGTTTATGTTAAAAGCACAAAAGATGGATATATTATACTCTGTTTGTATGTGGATGACATACTAATTGTGAGTAGCAATGATCAGATGATCAATTCTACCAAAGACATGTTGAATTCAAGATTTGACATGAAAGACATAGGATCGGCTAATGTAATTTTAGGGATCAAAATCATAAGGTCATCTGATGGTCTCAAATGGAGTCAGTCACACTATGTGGACAAGATACTTGAGAAATTTAACAAGGACAATTTAGGTATTGTTCAAACTCTGATTTATTTAAGTCAACATCTGTCAAAAAATAGAGAAAAAGTATATCTTAAGTGGAGTATGCTAGAGTGATAAACAATCTAATGTATTTGATGAGCTGTACAAGACCAGACATTGCCTACAATGTGAGTAGTTTAAGCAGATTCAAGAGTAATCCAGGAACTGACCATTGGAAAACAATTGTTAAGGTACTTAGGAACTTACGACATACTCATAATTATGGGCTGCATTATACTAGAGATCATGTAATTTTAGAAGGATACTTAAATGTTAGCTGCATATCGGATACACAAGATTCTAAAGCCACTAGCAGATACATACACTTTGGGAGGTGCAGCAGTGTCATAGAAATCCTCTAAGTAAATGGTAATAACCAGATCCACGATGGAATCTAAATTTATAGCTTTGGATAAATGCAGTGAAGAAGCTGAATAGCTACGACATTTCTTACAAGATTTTCGAGTATGACCAAAGCCTGTGCCTATAATAAGTATACACTATGATAGCTAATCAGCTATTGGTAGAGCATAGAATGCCATGTACAACAGTAAGTCTAGACATATATATCTATGGCATAATACCGTTAGACTACTCATCTCAACTGGTATCATAACCATTAACTATGTATAGACAAAAGAGAATATCACAGATCCATTAACTCAAGGTTTAAATAGAGATCAATTTGAGAAATCATCGAGGGTAATGGGTCTTAAGCCCATGAAACTGTAACGCCCTCTTTCCGGACGTCACAGATGTCGTTACATTCATTCATTAAAACATTAACTGAAGTAAACTATTGTAATTGATAACATGTATTTGAAATCATAGTTTGAAAAAGCATTCCTAGGATCCGTAAATACATTTTTTTTTATACAAAAATACAATTTATAAGAAATTATAATTTTGCTTAATTATAACAATTTGCTTTTCCATAGACATTGTATATATAGTTTGCTAATATTATTTAAAATTAAATTGACCTTTGAAAACAAAATAAAATTTCTTTTAAACACGGCTCGGCCGGCAGGCCGAACTTTTAACTTCGGCAGGCCGAACTCAACCGGCAGGCCGAAGGTCACCCATCGACAGGCCGTCCGAGGCCTTATAGAATGGGGTTTTCAAAATCCACAAGATCGGCAGGCCGATGCTTGGCAACCGGCAGGCCGATTGGAAAACTTCGACAGTCCGACCAGTATGGTCGGCAGGCCGAACCTTTAAAAAAAATTTTGATAACAAGTTTTAAAAACTTCAAATGCGGAAGAAAAATTTATAAAATGATAAAAACACATTCACAAAATTTATAAAAATTATTCTTAAATTATAAACATACTCAAAATCCAAAATCATAGATATTTCTTTAAAACTTATTTCCTTGGCGTTCTTCCATTTGCAACCCATCTTCCTTAGCTCACACGCCTGTCAGTGTCCTTCGCCTACTCCATAATTTTCTTACCCTTATCTGCAACATGATGAAAAACTTAAATAAGCCAATGCTTAGTAAGTACATTACAATTCTCACAATTAAAAACATTTCATGAACATCATCATCATCATCATCATCATCATCATCATCATAATCATA
>CAMOHE010039109.1:0-17906 GCA_946598075.1 Artocarpus hirsutus
TCGCGCATTTTCACGCGTTTTTACACGTATCTTATCCGATATTGACCCTAATTTGATTCTGTTTCGAATTTTTGAGACCTTATCTGATAAGGAATGACCCTAGACTCAACCTCTATAAATAGGGAGTGAGTCTAATGAGTTATTAAGAGATCAATAGAGAGATTAAGAGTGATACTCTAGTGGTGAGAATCTGAAACTCCCTGAGAGCTCTCGTTCACAAATCACGAACACTAGCTTTGGGTTCTTTCAATTGATTGGAAGGAAAGTCACCTTGAGGAAGAGCTGTACGTGTGAGCCCACACTCACTCCGATCGTGGATAGAGAATAGCAAAGAAGACCAGTTGGTTGAGGCTCTTCTGAAACGTTACTTCCCTACACAGACTTCGGGAGCTTTTCGGCTTATACAAGGTCAGTAAGATCAGGTTAATTTATACATATAGCATGTCAAACTTGTGTTTTGAAAAATACTCTAATTTAAAATTTTAAAATTCCGCTGCGTATTATTTTTCCAACAGGAAGAGAGGCAGAGAGAGAAGAGAGAGACGAGCAAGGTAGAGAGTGAGAGAGTGGCGAAAGTAAGTGAGAGAAGAGAAAGAAGAGAAATAAATAAAGGGGGGAAAAGACAATTAGCTGCACAAAAACCGTGTGCAGCAACACACCGATTTCAAATGGAACACATTCGGTATTTGTTAGATTGTTTTTGTTTCAAAAATTAAAAATACAATTTAAAATGATTAAAAGTAATTTAAAATCAGTAAAATATTCAAAAATGACATTAATTGGAAAATTCCACAAAATGTTAAATTTAAGTTTTAACTATTCATTATAGCACACTAATCCACCATTTTACTCACCAAAAATATCATTTAATTAATTTCAGGGCATTACAGCTCTCTACCCCTAAAAGAAAGTTCACCCTCGAAATTTGCAAATCGATTCAGAAATAAGACAAATACGGATACAACTTTTGCACAGTTGACTCTAATTCCTAGGTTGTCTCATCAACCCTGTGGTGCCATCACACCACATGGACTAACGGGATTTCTTGACGTCATAAACTTAACACCTTTCAACCGATATTCTAAACTGATACCTCTTACCTACACATCGTGAATTGAGACAATTTTGCCAAGTCTAAGTGGACATCTCTAGAGCATCGACACATGGAATATGACATGAACATGAAAGTTTAAGAGGAAAATCAAGGCAATAAGCGATATTCCAACACGTGGAGAAACTTCAATAATCCCACTGTACCTAAATGCAAGCTCCTTGCTCATACCAAAACGCTAAACTTACTCGCTTGGCAAAACCTTTAAGAGGAAAAAATCCCTTACCTCAAATTCCAAAGACTAGCGTTTCCTGATCGCACAATTCTTCTACTTATCTTGAGCTGCTCTCAATCGATTACGTAACACAATAGCCCCCTTTTTGTTGTTCTCGCGGGTCTCTTTGGGTTCAATAATGGTCTCGACTTTTGTTCTTACCTGAATCTCCAACGGTCGACACGACTGACCGCAAGGTACTTCGAATGGTGCTACCCAAATGCTTGCTAGGCAACTGTTGTTGTACGCAATTCTACCAAATGCAATTATCCCTTCCAATTTCTACCAAAATCCAAAACACACATGTAGTACATCCTTGAGAATCTAAATAACTCGCTCGGACTGCCCAAAAGCCTCGTTAGAACCTAAGTCTATGCCCCAAAGCTTCCTAAGCTCCTCGAAGAACTTGTTGCAAACACTAGGACCTAATGAGAATAAAACGTATCGATTTCGTCAACTTGCCAATGACGATCCAAATCACATCATGTTTTTATTCCATCCTTGGCCACTTGATGAGGAAATCATCGCGACATGCTCCTATTTTCACCTAGGTATATGAAACGGCTAAAACTGACCAACAAACTCCTAATGTTTGGCTGCCACCTAAAGAAAAGCAACGTACTCGATCACATATCCTAGAACATCTTCCTTTATGCCTCTCTACTATTACTACCTCTACAAACCGCAATACATCTTCGAGCTCCTAGGGTGACTAGCTAACGAAAACTTGTGAGCTTCATCCATCAAGGCCCTTGTCACCTCCTCAATCGCAAGCATTGCTAAGCACTTCTCGATGTCCAACGACCCATCTATAGGAACCCTCTGATTTTCAGACTACTCCCTAGTCTGTATTTAGGTTCACATTTCCTGAAAATGCTAGTCTCATTATTGATTCTGCTTTATCATCTAAACACGTGCTTAAGCCGAATCCCTAAGGTATGCCGATACCTAATCGAAGTCTTTACGACACTACAGTCCACATTTGTTCACAGTAGCGTTTCTCTCCAATTCCTTTAGTGTTAGATTCATGCGAATCCCTAATAACCTCCTGCTAAGCACATATGCAACATAATGGTCATACCCAGATGATACTACAGCGAGATATCCTAGTCCTCTATACATTCCACCTCTCATTACTGCCTCAAATTTGAATCTCTTTGAGTGAACAAATGCCTTGAGCCCCTATGATCTAAGAATACCTGAAATATCACTCTAGCCCGTGGCTTTTCTCAATCCCATGAAGCTTAAATCACTACGATGAGCTTCAGCCATGAGTGGAGAAGTCCTGCTAACGAGGTTTTTACTGTTGCAATTCGTAAGTCACAACTCGTCCATGTCACATCAACACTTATCCAAGCCTTCGTCCTACTAAAACGGTGTAGATCTCATAAAACTTGTTACCATTCGATGTAGCCAATGTAGATGTGGCAGTCAATTGACCTCTCAACTATTGGAAAGTGCATTTGCATCCCCCGTTCCTCTTAAACTTGTCTCTTGTCCTGATCAGCTGCATCAATGGAGTCGCTACCTTTGGGGAAACCATTCGCGAACTCTTTTATAGTACCCGGCAAGTCTTAAAAAGTTATAAATCTGGGCTACAATCTTTAGTTGCCCCACCGTACCATAGCCTCAATCTTGACAAATCCGTTAAGATGCTTTACTCAAAATGATATGCTTCAAACTCGACCTTTTGAACATGCAGCTGGTACTTTCAAATCGCAAATCAGTTCTCGAGAAATATCGAGAACTTCCTAGCTGGTCAAATAACTCATCAATCCTGGGCCTGAAATATTCATCCTTCACGATGACCTAATTCAGCTGTCGATAACCAACGCGTAATTTGAGAGTAACATTATGCCTCTTAGCAAACAAAACTGACGTATCATGCGTAGTCCTGAATATATCCTTTGCCTATAAGTTCCTGAAGCTGCTTCCTCAATTCCCTCATTCCTGTTAGCGCCCAACAATACGGTGCTACGAAAATCAAAATAGTCCTCGGGAATAACTTGATACCAACTTAATCCTCCCGATGTGATGCTAATCACAGTTACCCATCGGGGAAGACATCCTCGAACTCATTAGCCAACGATGTTGCTACATTCCTTCTTGTGGCATCAGATTCCTCCTGCAGATCTAAGAGAAACACGTATATATATATATATATGTATATTGATATATATATATATAGCATGCTAGATTTCCCTCGCACATCTAGACATGTTTTTCATGAGTTGCTCACTCATTACTCGATCGTTACCACCTTGGTAAACGATCATCATTCCCCTATGGATCCCTAGGGTTACCTATTTAGTGCGACAACTACAATTGCACATTCCTGGACAACCCATCCATTCCTAAGATTAATCATAAGTACTAATGGGGATTATAATCAGATATTGTCTAGGGTCTCGTCCCCAATCATTATCTTACATGGTATATATGTATACATAATAATATATGTTACACATACCCGCCCCAAGGGTGAGGTAATTACCAAGGATTCTTCAAATCCTTGTATTTCTATTCCCAAGGCATGCACAAATAGATGCAAAACAAGAGAACGAATGGCACCAATATCAAAAGAAAACAAAACTAGAGACTAAGGAATTGGAACCATACTGTCGACCATCACAGCACTAATCTGAGTATCTAAACTCCCTAAAGTTACGATGCAAATTCAAACTGGAGCCTCTTCCTTTCCTTCTGCTAACGTCGCCATGTCTTGGGTTCACCGGTCGATACCACTGTAGAGGAAACTAAAGTGATTGAAACTGAAGAAGTTACTGAGGTGGAGATGAAGACTGAGGTTGAGGTTGACGGCTTGCATCCTCTCCGGTCTGAGATCCTTGTCGAGCGTTTCTTACTCTACAGCTCCTCTCGATGCATCCCGGCTGCTATAGAAATGAGAAGAATTGCTTCTCCCATTGCTGGATGAACTGCTACTTTCGTTGTTGCGCTACCATGCCGATTCTTTGCCTGGGCTTGACGATTGCTGCCCCCTATTGCTCTACTAAGATCCTCCTGATATCCTTGCTCGATTCTCACAGTAGTGAACGTGATCTACTCCCCCCAATGAAGCTAACAACTCTAACCTACTAGAATTTTGAAATCGTAAAGCCACCTGTTTCCATTGAATGAATGCCTTAAGCCCTTCTTGGAACTTGATATACCTTTCATGTCCAAAAGCTATGGCAGATGGAGCAACCTGGCCAACTCATTAAACTGTACCTCGTTATCCTAAACCGTTTCATCGCCCTACTCCAACCAGTAGAATCCGATGATCCCTTGGTCTCTGCATTCATGCGAAAATGATGTTTCCAGAACAATTCCTTGAATCTTTCCCCATTGATGTTCCTACCTTTCTTCAAACACTTCACTTGTTTCACTAAGTGTTAGCACTACTTGTCGTCTTGTAAGCTACGAACTCTACTTGATACGCTACTAATGCTCCAAGGATATCCAAATGCTCCACTACTAAGTCTAACAGGTTTTCAGCCACCTACAGACCCTCATTTCCCATTGAAAGCTGGGGTAAACACATGCTTAAGCTCCCCAAGGCACTCATACTCACAACTTGCTTTGGAAATTTCTGGCCTAACCCTCACCGCCATTTGTCAAAAGTGACAAATGATGCCTTTATCATACGTTCCTCTATCGAGGAACTTACGTCAGCCATAGCTGGATGACGCCCAGGTACCATTCTTTCTCAATTCTAAAGGCAAAATTGGACAGTCAAAGGCTTTTCACTATCACACCTATGTGTGCATAATTCCCAAGGTTCATAACCTTGAGCTCCGATATCAGTTTGTCATGCCCTGGAGTACGGGAGGTGACGTGGTAAGTTAATTAAATTAATTAAGAAGAAATTTGAATAAAAATATGAGTTTAAGAGTTTAATTAGTTATGAAAAACATGATAATTTTGAAATCCTTCTTGAACAAACATTTATGATAATTTAATAAATAAGATAAAGATAAAAATAAAATGAAAAAAAATATTAAAAGGGCAAGGAGGATACGTGCTGGGTCCCACCAGCCCACAACGTGTGGACACACATAGTATCGGTAATAAATTATTATAGTCACAGTCTAATCATAAGAAATAAAATTTTAAATAATACATGCTTTGAATTACTATAGCTATTAACTTACTCAAGATCCTCTGTTGCTCATGAGTCTGGGCAATAGACTCCCATCGGTCCTAAGTTGGATTTCACCTAAAGGAGAAAAAGGTTTGAAAACAAGTAAAAAGTGAGCAAAAGCTCAGTAGGACTAAGGTTTAAAAATAGGTAATTAATTTAAATACAAAATTTACCTTTTTAAGAAACAAATTTAACAAAGTTTAATAAATAAATAAATAAATAAGTAAATAAATACCTAATTAATTGAATAAAAGATTAAATAAATGAATAAATTTATTTAAACAAGTCTTATTGAAATGTTTATCCAGAAAGTACCTTTATATTCTTTTCCGGGTAAACCATGATAATCACCACCGAAGTGGCCTAGTTAGGTTTCGAGACTTGCCCCTAAGGTCGCGCACTACATGACCGATCTTTGATATGGCATCATGCCCATATATATATATATATATATTTCTATTATTATTTAAAACCCACTTACCAAGTGTTCTTATTTACATTCATTATTTGATTCTTTATGAGCATGCATCCTCTGACAATTAATGAGAATTTGTTAAGAGGTTTATCTAACCGTACTTTGTAATTCGTTTAAAAGAAATCATTTCAAAAGAAAGTACCTTGAAGAAAATCATTTTGTAAAAGATCATTTCGAAAGAAATCATGTTGTGGCCAAAAGCCCCTTTTTGAAACATTTAAAACATTATGTCATTTATTGAAAACATTTTGGTAGAATTTCTTTTGAGATCAAAATCCTTTGAAGACAAGGTTACCAAGAACGAGGGGCAGAAGTCTTACCTCATTACTCGTGCTAGTGTCCAACACTGTAATCTTGGTCTGCTATATGTTAGCTTCGCGGATCCACGAACTACCTTAAATATACAATAACTAAGTCCATCAGCATTTAACTTAAGATATCCTATGTCATCAAATTGTCTCATGGTGTCCTAGTGTGCCGTTTGAGTTTATGAAATCATATTATATTGTTAAAATCTAAATCAGGGTTCAAAATGGTGAAAACGGATAAAAATCATAAAATTTTACTATGCCGGTTGGCCTGCCGGATGCCCTGGTTCGGCCGGACAAACTATGTAGCTCGGCCTATCAGAAAACCAGGTCCGGTCGACCAAACTTTTCCAGATTCGGCCTACCGGTGGTATGAATTCGGCCTGTCGAACTCATGAATCCGACCTGCCAAGCTAAAAAGAATTCTAGAATTTTCTAGCACGGGTTGTCGGCCTCCCGAGCCCAAATCTTCATTCTAACCTGCTTTTATCAGTTCTTAGGCGTGGGAATCATATCCAAATGATAGAAAAACATCATAAAACTCTTTTGAACCAATTTAAACAAGATTTGTACAAAAAATTTGAATTAATCCAAAAATAGAGAAAAATGAAAGAAAATAGAAAATCTCGATTCAAACCCATTTTTGATCAAACAAGGCTTAGATTCTTGTTACTTTGAGTTTCTCTAACTTAGATTGATGGTTTTTTAAACCTAGAAAAGCTTAAATTTCAAAATGCAAGAAAAATTAAAAAATTAGGAAAGTTTTGAAAATTTAAAAATTAACCTTGGATTAAGCTTTAAATCGTGTTTGTGATTACTCAATCATGCTCTCGAGCTTCCAATCCACAGAAAACCGAAGCTTGGGCTTATTTTTTATTCAAAAATTTGAGGAGAAAATGAGAGAGGAAGAGAGGCAGAGAGAGAAGAAAGAGATGAGTAAGGGAGAGAGTGAGAGAGTGGCAAGAGTGAGTGAGAAAAGAGAGAGGCAAGAAATAAATAAGGGGGGGAAAAGATAGTTAGTTTTACAAAAATCGTGTGCAGCAGCACACCGATTTCAAATGGAACACATTCAGTATTTGTCAAATTGTTTTTGTCTCAAAAATTAAAAATACAATTTAAAATGATTAAAAGTAATTTAAAATCATTAAAATATTCAAAAATGACATTGATTGGAAAATTCCACAAAATGTTAAATTTAAGTTTTAAAATATTCATTATGGCACACTAATCCACTATTTTACTCACTAATATCATTTAATTAATTTCGGGGCGTTATATTTATCGATCTAGGTCGCACTGAACACCACTTTGGGAAAAGATGGTTGGGCTATACCCTAGTAGAAATACCGGCAACTTGGTTTTTAAATCCACAAACGAAAATAAATAACCTAAGTTCAAGGAAATATTATATAATCTTTATGATTTCAAATAAAATTCCAATAAAACTAATCAAATTAATATTTTAACAAAATTTCATAAATAAATAAACAAATAAATAAAATAAATTAATAAATAGTTTATTTAAAGAATATCAATCTAATTTATATAAATTTAGAAACTTGCCATTAAATCTAACACTCAATCTTCGATAGTTAGCGAAGTAAAGAAGGAAAAAAAGGGATTTAAAGTGCATTGTGCTCCAAATGAGAACCCAGTATCTGTTATGCCTCAAATGAGCTCCCTATGAGTAATGTAAATTTAATAGTCCTCAAGGAATTTTCTAGATGGCCATAGCTTAATCTAGCACTGCCACGTAGAGTTATGACAACTTACAGAATTATGATTTTCCTAAGTTGATCTCAAACTTTCAAAATTTCTAAGACGTTAGTTAGATTAGTTCTAATAAAAATTCGACTAAAACCAAAAATTTAAACCTGTAAGAAATAGTTCACAGAATAGTTATGGCATGCTATAATTGTAAGACGTGCCACCCAGAACATATATTTAGATATATATATATATATATATATATCAACAATAAATAAATTTTTATAAACACAAATAAATAAATCAATACAAACAATTAAATCGATAATCAACATTACATTCAAATTATAAATTTTAATTATTTATTTCAACCTTTATGATCAATGAAATGAAATTACATCACAAGTTCTACAACAAATTTTTATTGAAAATTTTTAGTTTTAGTAGAGGAAATGCCTACCAGAAAGTCTAATAAGGCGTAAAAACACTCTGATTTGAAAAATTGAAATCGTTAAGCTTGAAACTGAAAACTTTGCTTGATGTTCTAGCCTTTGGAATTCCATCTTACAATTTTGACATTTTGAACATGTGCAGAGGATCGAAAATAGGCTAGTATACATTTCCATCAAGTTTTGAGGGTCGGGGCAACTGTCTGATCAAGTTTGATTGGCGTTGGCGGCATTGGCCGACATTAACGGAGGAAGTGGTGGCCGAGATAGGTACCAAAATGAAGCTTTTGATGGGAGGAGCACGTTGTCAGTGGTTGCTCCTCCAAATGGTTTCCAATTTGCTAGAAATTCAGCAAAAACCGTCAAAAGGAGGGGTGTTGTAGGTCCAAAGAAATTCGGTAATGATAGGACAGGTGAGGGATGATTCTTGCTCCTCTCAATGTGGGTGGCACAAAGATATGGTTGGTTGGAGGTGGTGGAGCAAACAGTGTCAGAAACAAGGATAGAAAGCTTGAAAGAGCTAAACTTCCCAGGGTTGTCCATGGTGGCCAGCGGCGAGTGGGCAGGAGCGGCTTTGGTGTTTGGAGTTTTAGGTGGTGGCAAACACGCTTGAACGGTGCATGTAGGGTGGTGGCATCTAGAGGTCAACGGATGAGAGGCAGCACAACTCCTTGTTTTGGGCGTAAAAGAGGAAAAGAAAGAAGAAAAAGAGTGGGATGGAGGTAGAGATATGAAGTCTACTTTTTTTGGCTTCTAATTTATTGTTTTTGGTATGTTATTTCTCATTATTTAGTTACTAAAACAATTGGAACCTTCTAAATTGATTCTCTCTCCCAAAGTAATTCAAAATTTTCAAAATGGGCCCAAAATTTGAAATCATCTATCAAATAAGGTCAAGATTTTGACATTCCAATTCGTAGAATTTGTTATTTGCAAATCGGATCGGATCGGATTGAATTAATACTCTCATAGATTGGATTTGGATTAAAAAAAATTCCAGTCCAATATATATGAATTGAAATACAAATTGGCCTCCTAATTTGCGGATTCGAATCCGTAGACACCCCTAATCCTAGGTAATATTCACATGAAAGAGATGAATCTCGTCGTAAATTGGACGTTCGTTTCACTCAATCACTCTCACTCTAATATTTTGAAAGTTAAAATAGCGCGATAACTAGATATGGAATTCACACAATTTTAATTGAAGTCTAATAAAGTTGGTTAAATTCATGACGCAACTTGTGAATAATTTTCTTTTTTTAAAAAAAGGAAACTGTCATGCGAAACTAGAAAGGCAGTACGCAATAGTATATTCGAGTGGTGGTGAACTAAAATTTTAATTTTGATCCTTCAGTTTTTCTTAATCCTAATATTTTCACTATTTTTAATATATTTTATTTTGTTTTTGTCGAAGTATATCCTCAAATATTTTAACACATTTACAAGAAAGTAATTTTGCCCCACTTGATAATTGCAATATATATTGAAAATGATTATGGCATGGTTTGAATTTCTAAACATTTATCGTACATCACAGGTTTATACTGAAAGCAACGAACACACGAGGCTCCGAACGAGGTCTAATTTTGGGGCGCGAGTTTGGGCAAAGCCAAATATAATAAATGCATCCAAAGACGCGTAGTTTAAACTAGTTTGATTACGAAAGATTTTATTAGTGGAGTAGGGGTGGACTACGGCAGCAAAGGTGTGAAAATAGGGAGTTAAGGGGAGGGAAGCATGGGAGAGAAGAGAGCGACCAGTTTCAACAATTGACGCTGTCGTTGTTTAAGAAATCCATTATGTTTTGAAGCATGTGAGAATTTTTGTGTGATAAGAAATTCCATAATAAAATGTAATGATTTTCTTACTGAAAAGTTTTTCAAAAATTGCTATGAAACGAATAGACATCAAGAAGCTGAGATTTTTGTCTGAGTGGATGAGGCCATATATGTTTGGTGAAGGAAATATTTGAAATTATCATGATAAACAATTGAAGAAGTCCACAAATCAGAATTAATAACTTCAAAGGGCTTTTGAGAAAGAGTAGAAGTAGAGAAAGGTGACTTATGGCTTTTTGCAATGACAGGCCTTCCCAAAAGAAGTTGATAATCAAATCCTTGTCACATAATATTAGCGAATGATTTCTAAAATTTAGCATTGATAATCACTATTCTGATCGTATGGTTTCTAAAAGTTCTACATACTTAGTTACAATAAGCGTATAAATTTTAATAATTTTTAATAGTGTAAGTATAGTCAAGGGCACATTTTGCATATAATTTAATTATTGCTGTAAAGTTATAAGCTTCGCACACGATAAAACATGATTGTCTTGTTAAATAATGGTTGGCCATAACTTTACAGCAAGGGACTAAAACTGTCAAAAAAATGAAAGTTTAAGGAAATTTCAGTTATGATTATGTTGCTTTGTATATTGTTCATAGACGAACCGTGCTAATAAACCTTTGAAGTGAGTTTTCGTAGGACATTCTTCTTCTTAAACTTTGTTTAGTTTGCATTTGGTTTGCAATTTATTCCTCTTATTTCAGCCATTTCTTCTTTTCTTTTTAACAATGTTTTCGTTTATTAAAAAAAATGTGGTTAGACTATTAGTATTTTTTTTTTCCTACATTGTTTCCTCCTAAACTAATTCCATAGTTTAAATTTACCACATAAACTTTTAATTTTAGTAATTTGTACTCTAAACTTATAAATTTATAATAAATTACTCTTGTAACAATCAGTTAAACTAAATGAGGTCTAATTTGTAAATCATAATTTCTTAGTGTGCCGCTTAAATTAAAATTTACGTTGTTATTATAAATTTATTTAGCATATGAATTTATTTTTATTTAAATGGGATTAAAACTATGGTCATTATTTTAAATTTTAAACATACCAGTTTTCCTTGTTTCAAATCTACTATATACTATATATAATAAGTGCGAGTTTCTAAAACACTATTCAAAATTTGATTAACTTATTCTGTCTTTTTGTACTTTTTAAATACTTTTTTTTGTCTTGTCTTATTTATTCCTTTTTTATTTTTTTCATTTTAAAGGGTGTTTTGTAAAATTATTCTAGCTAAAATTTTTGGTTACTATAAAGTAAAGCTTTTACATGTTATGATTTAAAAAAGTGAGCTACAATATAAAGCACTCACACATTATAATTTTTAGTTCAAAAGTTTCAGTTCTAACTACATTTTTCAAACACAATATTACTTTTTTTTTACTTTTTCTTTTTTTTTTCTTCATTTTCTTTCCTAATTTCATAAGTTGCCAAATGATTTTTTCTAATACTTCTTAATATCCTTACGATATACTTCTATGAAATATTTATTTATTGCTTTACTCTTATTAAAATAATTTCTTCATTATGTATCTTAATTTTTTTGGGTTCTCTTTTTCTTTTGGCCGAGAACTCATGTATTATTAAATTTTTCTCGCTTGTTCCTATTAAAATATTTTTTACAAATATTTTCATAATTTTTCTTTTTAGTATAAGACATTATAAAAATAATCCTTATAAATATTTAGATAATAATAATGCAATCAGGACTTTAACATGTAAATTTAATTATAAAATTGCTTCCACGTGCATTGCATATGGCTCTTTAACTAGTAATTATAAAAATACCATTATGCCTTCCCCCTTCAATTTTTTAAAATGTGCCTATGTCTTATTTTTTATGCCATTAACGTGAACAACGATCAGACAAAAAGGGGCCTTGAACAACCAAATTTCTAATCCTAAGTCTAATTAGGCAGACCCTAGAGTTGTTTCAGAAACAACCACTCAACCTCTATTTTGAAATAGCATAATATCCCCTCTTGCAATATACTAGATACTCCACTCACTCTCTCTCTCTACCTCTCACGTCTCTCTACCTCTCTCTACCCCACTTTGTTCTCTCAAAAACAAGAAAAGCCCAGCCCTTCTTGCATACAATGAAAAACCAAGACCGAAACATCATACAAACAAGGATTTAAGTTAGGATTCTCAAGTATGAAGCTGAGCGTGCCATCTTGGGAATTTGAACATGTTTTGGTGCATGCATGTTGAAATCTGAAGTTGAATTATTTTTGTGTGTGTTTTAATAAACACGATGCAAATATGCTAAATATGTCTAACCTGTGATTATTGTTGCTGTATGAACATCACTTAGCCAATGGGGTATAAAAATCAGATGGAATATATTCTTGTTGTATTTTTATTCTTGTTTTACAGCCAAGTTTGAAATTGTGGATTTGGATTGTGTTGCTGGAATGTAAACCTAAAGAGAGTTACTTTATTGAAGTGTTATGATTACCAATATTTACTTCACGTTTTAAATGGTCTAATATTGATCTAGTTGAGAATAATCCGAGTAAAGGTCAGTTTGGACAAAACAGACCAAAAATGGGAGACGCAGTTCCACGGCATGGTGGTCGACCGACCTAGGGTGTTTCGGACGACGGAGCTCTGTAGTGGGATTGTTGCATGAAGCAGTCCGAGATCCACTTTTTTCCATGGATATAATTGGTTTTAATGCATATTTGTGATTAGAAAAAATGTTTTCAAAGTGTGTTAAGTCGTTATAAACTAAAGTTGCATGTTTATTTAATTTTGTTTGAGTTGACACGCTAAGAAACCAGTAAGTTGCATATCCAACCGTATTTTTGTGTTGCGTAAGTTACACTCTGGTTAGTGATATTAATAAATTGACAATTTGTTGAGGCTTAGTCGTTATGCTTGTGGAGCTAACGTATCTTGGTGTGATTCGGATACATATCCGTAGACTAATGTATCCTTTTTTCTTTCTAGTCTACTTTACATAATGTTTAACCTCTAAAAATTAAACCCTTAAGGTAAATGGCTTTGACCGTGTATTTTTGAAAAGGATATTTTCTTAAGTTCCTTCACAAGAGTTTTAAAAATGGTTTTGCCTCAGAATTAAATATCCTGAGTGAAAGTATAAATAAGTTTTAAGCACTAACTGTAAAATTTTAATATTTGTAATTTTCAAAAATCTTAGAACTCAATAATTTTCACAGCAAAAGATTTAAAGCGTACCTTGATTCATAGCTTTAATTTTCAGAGAACTCTAGAACTGAAATTATTAGAGAAGAAGAACCCAGTTTCTCTCTCTAAACACACAATTTCTTTAACGTATTTTTACTGATGGAGAGAAGAATAAAAATTTATTAGGTGGAGAGAGGACTATACTCTTATTTATAGACCCTCAATAGGTGTCTTTCCATCAAAGCATACATCTCTTCACATATAGACATATATTTTTAGAAATAGGTACATATCTTTTAATAAAATTTGCAACCCCTCATAACTAATAGAATTTTAGCATTTAAATAATTGTTAAACTAAATAAGTAAATAAATCTAATAAATTTTATAGGCCTTTAATAATTATGTGGGCCATAATTCTAATATTCTCCCACTTGACCCATATAATATTCATTTATTAGTTTAATAATGCTATAATGTGCACAACAATATTATGCTAAATCTTCTTAAAATTGGCTAATACTCTAAATTATAATCAAACAGAAAATCTAAAGTGAGTCATGGTGGTTGTACATCACAATTTAGTGTAGTCCCTTCTGTGTACTATAACATTAGACATCTATTTAACATGATTCATAATTAAGAGATATAATAATAGTCCACTTTAATGAATGTTTTCAATGAAGCAATCCTGTCAAACATTAATCTATAACAATCATGTATACAAAATAGAAAACTAGATATATTGGGAACATAATAAATAAGCTCAAAGTGTCATATCATTAAAATGAAATAAAAAATGATACATAACTATTAATGACGTCTAATAACACCCATATGTTCAACATGTTCAATAAATGTCTTGGGCAGTAATCCTTTTGTTAAAGGATCTACAATCATAAGATTAGTACTAATTTGTTCAATTGACACTTGACGTTCCTGAACTTCTTGCTTAACGACTAATTACTTAGTATCTATACGTTTCACACCATTAGAATACTTGTCGTTCTTGGCAAAGAAGACTGTTGTGGCATTATCAAAATAAATTTTCAGCGGCCTGGCTATACTGTCGACAACACCAAGTCCCAAAATAAAATTCCACAACCATAAACTATGACTTGTGGCCTCAAAGCATGCCACAAACTTGGCCTCCATAGTGGATGCAACAATGATGACTGCTTCATACTCTTCCATGAAATTGCTCCTCTGGCCAAAAAGAATATATAACCGAATGTAGATTTTCTATTGTCAGCACATCCAGCAAAGTTTGAATCTGAGTAACCGATCACTTCAAGATGATCACATCTTCTATAAGTGAGCATATAGCCCTTTGTTCCTTGCAATTACCTGAGAACTTTCTTTGTAGCTTTTCAATGATCTATTCCTAGATTACTTTGATATCTTCCCAATATCCCAACAGCAAAACTAATGTCAGGTCTGGTGCAAGTTTGAGCATACAATAAGCCACCAATGATAGATGTATAAGGAATGTTTTTCATTTGCGCTCATTCCATTTCATTCTTTGGACATTGCATATGACTAAATTTGTCCCCCTTCTGAATCGAAACTATACATGCTGAGCATTTGTCCATCTTAAATCTCTCTAAAACTTTGTTAATATAGCGTTTTTGAGACAACCCAATAATCCTTGTGATCTATCACGGAATATTTCAATTCCTATCACATAAGTTGCCTCACCCATGTTTTTCATTTCAAAGTTTTTAGAGAGGAATTTCTTAGTTTCATGTAATAAACCAAGATTATTAGCAATAAGCAAAATATCATTAACATAGAAGACTAAGAAAATAAACTTGCTCCCATTGACCTTCATATGTATACACCGATCAACGACATTCTCTTTAAATTCAAATGAAGTAATAATATCATTAAACTTAAGATACCATTGTCGAGAAGCTTGTTTAAGTCCATATATTGACTTCTTTAATTTACACACCATGTGTTCCTTTCCTTTACTTGAAAAGCCTTTAGGTTAGTCCATATAGACTTCTTCCTCTAAATTTCCATTAAAAAATATGGTTTTCACATCCATTTGGTGTAACTTTAAATCAAAATGAGCCATCAATGCCATAATAATTATAAGTGAATCTTTCTTAGAGGCCGGTGAAAAAATCTCTTTGTAGTCATTGCCTTCTTTCTGAGTAAAACCTTTGGCAACAAGTCTAGCCTTGTATCATTTAATATTGCCTTTAGAGTCATGCTTGGTCTTAAAGACCCATTTACACCTGACTCTCTTGCAATCTTCGGGCAAGTCAACAAGGTCCCAAATTTGATTTTAATCTATCGATTTAACTCATCTTTCATAGCATTGAGCCACTTGTCAAAATCCATACTTTCCATGGCTTGCGAAATGAAACTAGATCTGAAATCAGATCATTATCGATTTCCAAGTCAATTTCAGACTCTTGTAAATAGACCACATAATCATCAGGAATAGCAAATTGTTTTTCTCTTTGAGATCTTCTTAATACATTTTCTTGTGGTTTAGCTTCTATTGGTTCGTCGAGTACAACTTCAACGTGAAGTGGTTGGCCATTCACTTATTGTTCTTAAACATTGTTTGATAGTGCAACAATGTTAGGAACAATCTTGGGAGTTACAGGTAGAGGTACTTCTGGCTTAACTTCTTTAATGACCACATTACGTGGTTCTCTACTCCCACAAATTTCACCATTCTTGATGAACCTAGCATTTCTAGATTCTACTATTCTCGTACCATGGGTAGGACAATAAAATTTATACCCTTTGGATTTTTCAAAATAACCAACTGGTTGTCTTAAAATCTAATTTTTTTTCATGTGGATTGTAAATTTTCACTTCCGCTGGGCAACCCCAAACATGCAGGTGCCTTAAACTAGGTTTCCTTCTCATCCACATCTCAAAAAGAGTTTTTGGGACTGTCTTACTAGGAACCCTACTTAGTATATACATGGCAGTCTTTAACGCATGCATCCATAAAGATAAGGGTACAGATGAATAACTTAACATGCTCCTAATGTAACACCCCGAAGTTGATTAAATGGTATTAGAGTGTAAAATGGTGAATTAGTGTGCCATGATGAGTGTTTTGAACTTAATTTGATTATTTTGTGAAAATTAAGAAACTTTGTGTTAATTTACTCTTTTAGTGATTTTTAATTATTCTAAATTGTTTTTAATTGTTAATTTAATTTTCAATGAAACAATTTGATTTGAAAAACAGTGTATTGTTGCAAACAGTCCTGTGCAACCACTTTTTCTCTTTTTCTATTTATTTCATCTTTCTCTCTCTTCCCCTCATTTTTCACTTTCACTTTCTCTCTCCTCTCCCGCTCGCTCTCTCTCTCCCTTTTTCTCTCAAAAATTTTTTTGAAACAAATTTTGTTTTTAAGCTTCGGGTTAGCAGATTGAAGGCTCGGGAACGAGATTCAACAACAAAAACATCGTTTTCAAGCTTCGATTCGAGGTTAGTTTTTAAAATTCAAAAGTTTTTTAATTTTTTAAATTTTCTTGCATTTTGAGATCTAAGCAATTTTGAGCTTAGAAAAGCTTTGATATAGCTTAGAGTAACTTAGATTAACTAGGATTGAAGCTTTATTTCATCAAAAACGGATTGGAATCGAGATTTTTCATTTTTCCTCTATTTTCTCTATTTTTGGATTTTTGAGAAAATCTTGTTTAAAACTTGTTTTAAATCACTAAAAAGTGTTGTACTATGATTTCCTATAGTTTATGATGATTATACATGCCTGAAAACTGAGAAAACAAGTGAGATTTGAGAATTTGGATTTGGGAAGCCGAGAACCGGTGCGTGAAAATTTCTAGAATTTCCCAGATCGACAGGGCAAACTTTGTGTTCGGCAGGCCGGATTCAAAGGATCGGCAGGCCAGATTCATCCGACCAACAGGCCGAACCTGGAGATGTTCAGCCGACCAGACCTGTTCTTCCGGCAGGCTAAACTGTGCAGTTCGGCAGGCCAAACCAGGGAAACCAGTAGGCCGACCGAGCAAGGAAAAATTTTATGATTTTCACCCGTTTTAACTGTTTTGAATCCTGATTTAAATTTCAACTTTATATAATGATTTTATAAACTTAAATGGCACACGAGGACACCATGAGATGATTTAGTATCATAAGATACCTCGGGTTAGATACTAATAGACTAAGTTACTATGTATTTAGGATTTGTGCATGGATCCGCGGAGCTAACGTATAGCGGACCGGGATTACGGTGTGGGACACTGGCACGAGTATTGAGGTAGGACTTCTACCCCTTTTTTTTGGTAGCCCTATTTCAAAATGATTTAAGCCAAAAACAAAATGGACTTTATCAAATGTTTTAGATGACTGATTGGGAAATGATTTTGTCTAAATATCTTTACAAACGGTTGTTTGAGAAATGTTCATAATGAACTTCATAATGAAAATAAATGATTATGTCTGGTAAAGAAGAGATTTTATTAATCAAAAAGATATATATATAAATGTATATATATA
>CAMOHE010039110.1:0-13862 GCA_946598075.1 Artocarpus hirsutus
GCCAATGCCAAGCGAAAACTCCTTTGTCATACAGTGGAACAGGTCTAGAATGTACTGGAGTAGTGGAAGTTGGAATGGGTGTATTTTTGACTTTGTGCCTGAGATTAGCGTTCATAATGTCTACAATTTCAATTATGTTTCAAATGATAACGAGAGCTATTTCAGATACCATACGAAAACTGTATCTCGACTTACGATGGGTGTTTCTGGGCAGCTAGAACAACCATTGTGGGTGTCTCCTACGGGATGGAACGTGATTTGGTCTTTCCCAAGACAACATTGTCAAGTTTATGCCCTTTGCAGGGCATATGGAACTTGCACAGAGAACTCCTTGCCTTTTTGTAGCTGTTTGAAGGGATTTGAGCAGAAATCGCCAATTGATCGGGATTTGAAGGACTACTCTGGAGGATGCATCCGAAAGACCAAACTTAATTGTGAGAACTACAATCTTTCAAATAAGAGAAGGATAGATTCCTCAAACTTCCAAGCATGTTGTTGCCTGAAAGTTATCAAGTTGTACGAGTAAAGAATATCACATCATGTGAATCAACATGCTTAAATAACTGCTCATGCACGGCTGATGCTTATGACAACAATGGTTGTTCAATTTGGACTGGTGATCTCTTAGATCTCGAGCAACTTAGGGCACAAAACAACAATGGAAGAACTCTCTACATTCGACTAGCAGCCTCTGAGTTTAAGGGTGCTAGGAATAGTAAGAAACCAATCCCACTAATTATTGGTGTTGTGTTGGGGTCAACTGCAGTAGCTCTCCTAGGCCTTAGTTTGTTTTCTGTTATGACATGGAGAAACATGATAATCAAAAGAAAACAAAAAGCAGATGGGGATTCCTTGATGGTCTTCAACTACAAAGAATTAAAAAATGCAACGAAGAACTTCTCGGAGAAATTAGGAAGCGGCGGCTTTGGTTCAGTCTTCAAGGGGATTTTGCCTCACTCTGTCTTAGTAGCAGTGAAGAAGCTTGAAAGTGTCGCTCAAGGAGAGAAGCAGTTTCGGGCAGAAGTTAGCACAATCGGGGCAATTCAACATGTTAACCTAGTTCGGCTTCGCGGGTTCTGCTGTCAAGGTACTAAAAAGTTGTTAGTTTATGATTACATGCAAAATGGTTCATTAGCTTCGCACCTTTTCCATAGACACAATACGAACGTTTTGGATTGGAAAACAAGGTACCAAATTGCATTAGGAACAGCAAGAGGGTTAGTTTATCTGCACGAGAAGTGCAGAGACTGTATCATACATTGCGATATCAAGCCTGAAAATGTTCTTTTAGACGCGGAGTTTTGTCCCAAAGTGGCAGATTTCGGTTTAGCCAAACTCATTGGGAGGGAATTTAGCCGAGTACTGACAACCATGAGAGGAACAAGAGGTTATCTTGCACCGGAGTGGATCAGTGGAGTAGCAATAACATCCAAAGTAGATGTCTACAGTTTCGGAATGATGCTTTTCGAGCTTGTATCTGGGAAGAGAAACTCAGACCAAATTGAATCAAATGGAAAAGTAAAATACTTCCCAAGTATGGCTACAACCATTGTAGTCCAAGGAGGTGATGTGCATAGCCTATTAGATGAAGAATTAGAAGGTTGTGCGGACGTAGAAGAGGTTGAAAGAGTGTGTAAAGTTGCTTGTTGGTGCATCCAGGATGATGAAGCTCATCGGCCATACATCGGTCAAGTCCTTCAAATCCTTGAGGGCGTTATTGAAGTCGAGGTGCCTCCAGTTCCGCAACATCTCCACTTCTTCGACGACAATGTGGAGAGCTCAGTTTTCTTTGCCGAGTAATTTTCAAGACAGTAGCACCACCTCTTCAATGTTTTAAGGAGAACAAAAATGAGAACCTCTCTTTCCTTGATTTTGTTTTATGCTCTGCTGCTTATCTCATTAGGTTCCTTAGCCAATGTGTGGTATTTATAAATTGCTTATTTCGTGTTTTTTTTTTCCTGGACAAAAGGTTTCCTATTTGTGCCCATTTGGTGGATAGATTAGAATTGTGTTGATTCGAAATATTTTGATTTGAGTTATGTCTTTTGAATTATGTGATTTGAGTTATTATTCGAATTGATGTTTGAATATGCAGTTAAAATATCAATGGGTAAAGTTGGAATTTGTGTTTGGATAGATAGTAGGAAAAGTTTTTTATTTACTTATAAATCTAATAAAATCTTAATGTTGTAATATTAAAAAGTATGCAACATAGATATTGATTTATTCATCTCTTCATTATAAAGACAATAAAAGAAGAATCATCTCAATCTAATATCAAACAAAAAAGTTATGATATTTTTTTTTCAAGCATAAAAGAGAGAAAAATCTCAAAAAAAGTGTATTGTAGCGTTTCGATTCAAATCTTGTAAATTTGGATGGCAAAAATTGAATTTTATGCTCAAACTTCAATTATGATTCGAATTAAGATTCGAATATTGATGTCACGATAAGCATATATAAATCCAATTCAAAATTCTAAATCCAAAAAAAATCGAGTTAATTTACAAAAACAAATTGGTATCATATTAGTTCGTGCGCCTCCTTCCATGGAAGAAAAAAAAAAAAAAACTTTAGTGGTTTGCAGTAATTTTTGTACCAGCCTGATTAGCAACAAAAAAAAAAAAAAGAAAAGTAACCTCTGTCATATACTATGACAAAAATTTGTTAAAATTAAAATACAATAATATCTTGATGCTTTTTCACGTTTGTTAGTCTATCAATGCTTTATTTCTCTAATTGGTCTCTCTCCCAAATAACAGAAGAAGGATCTTCAAACCAACACACAGCACATAGATATTCAAAAATCTTCAATATTTTTGGATTTCTATCATTCAAGCTGGTCCCTTGCATTTATATTTAACTAAAGTTTCACTTGCGCCATATTCTTATTGGACGCTTGGAGAGCAAGAAATCTACTCATAAATTAATTGCTTCAATTGCACTGTATCATACCAACATGACTAACTATCTAGAGTCCAAGACATATGTGAAACTAGAGTATCGCTAAGACAATGCTAAATTGATGTATCAATGACAAATTTAATATTTGAGTTTAAAAAAAGAAGCACTCCTCAATGCAATGTCATTTTTTATGCTAAATTTGTTATATTTGTCACAAAGTTTAGCATATAACAAATTTGAAATTTAATTCTTATTGGTTCGTATATTGACTTTTTTGCTTCAATAATTACAACAATTTTACTTTTTAATTATTTTAATATTAAAAGTTTACTTTTACAAGTTTCAAAGTTTAATAATTATAGCAAAAGATAAATGTGGAATTCTAAATAGCATATCAAATATATTATTTTTATATTTTTTTGGTGACAAATATAAAATTAACACTGGCATGGATTGAAAATAGTCTTAGGAATAAGTCTAGTAGTTAGAAGAAAGAAAATTTGTTTTTATTATTTTTCTATGATTCCCCTCCCTTTTGTTAAAGTCATTAGTGGGGAAGGACTTTTGTATTTTCCTCTTCTGTGTCTTTGTTTTGGTCCACAGTATTTGTTGTTTTCCCTTTCCGTCTTTGTGACGACAGCAATTAATGGTTGCCAGGAACAATGGAAAGAAAGAAAGAAAGCCTTGTCCATTTCATGGGACCAATTTTGAGTTGATTTTTTTCTTTTCAGCGTGAATTAACCAACAAGTTAAGTTGACCACTGAATCTAATCAAAAAGAGGAGTGAATGCCGATCATGATTTCTATCCTTATAATCATTCCTATATCTCTCTCTTACCAAGTAAATGGTCTTGCCTTCTAGTGCCTAGAAGTAGCAAGCTTATTTTGATAGCAATTTTTTTTTTTTAACAGAGGCAAATGGCTTTTTTAAAGTTCTTTTTTAAAATAAATGACCATATTTTTTTTATAGTAGACAAATGACCTCTCCTAATTAATTATAAAGTTAAAATGATAAAAATAACTTTCATTAATTATGAATTAGCTATAGTTTATCAGTGATAAACTCGAATCTATCACAACAGACAAGTCGTCTCTTCTTCGACGGGCAATGACACTACCGCCACCGTCGCCGCTACCGACGGGAGATATGTTTAGTGATAAACTCGAGTTCATCAGATGTACATGCAATCTTTGCTTTTAAAAAAGATTAATTTATTCTAAACACGTGGTCAAAAATAACTTCCATCTTCTTAACAATTTTTTTCATGAATTGTTGAGAATAGAAATCACGGTAAAAAAATCCAATAATTGTAGTTGATACTTTTTTTCGGAAAGTTTAAAGAAAGTAGATACTTTTTTCGGAAAGTTTAAAGAAATAAATAACCTATTCTAAAATATTTGAGGTAAATAACATATTTACTATATAAATAATTTAATTATTAGAAAATAATTTATTTACCTCTAGTAAATAAATTGGTAAACAAAATTATTGTTAAGTAATAAATATGCTATTTGCTTCAAAATATTTTGAAACCTATTACTTTAAAAAAAATTGAAAATATTTTATTTGTCACTTTTGTTAATTACATTCCAACTAGATTGACATTGAAGACTTTACGCATTTCCCACGCTAAGCCCATTACTCCTTATGGATTGGATTAATGAGACAAACACTTAGGACCAAAAAAATAAATAAACAACAACAACAACCACAGAGAAAAGAGATGAGAAACTTAATAGACGGGTTGGAGTCCTAATCATCAACTACTTAAGACACATACACTAAAAGAAGTATTGTACCCCCATTATCATGAAGTGTAGCCAAAACATCTGTTCAACAGACTTGGCGTTAAGGTTATCTAGAATGATTTACGAGCATACAGGATATTTGAAAGTTTTGACGTAAACTAGAAATTCTCAGCTGCGGAAACTCTAGGTTGGGCCTGTTCATGGCACGCTCAGCGCACTTGTTCAATAGTGATTTGAACCACCCTCCCACTTTGGACTTGTGGCCCTGTGATGACCAATTTTCTGGATCTAGGCTCGCTGTGTGTCGCTCAGTTCCCCAATAACTACCAATTTATTACATCCAGATGCATAACAACGTAAAAATACTAAATCTTGAAGTGAAGTTTCCTCGTTATAAAATATACACGTTAAAAGCGTGTTTCTTTGCCTTGAGAGGTATCAAGTTTTGTTGGCATAATATTTGGAAACATGGAAATTAAAATCAGGCTTGCGGTTCTGTTCTCAATTGTGCTCGTTTTGCAAGACCAATATCTGCCTCAAAGCTGACACCATCTCTGCAAATGATCTGCCGGTAGTGACTTTGTACTAAGATTCTTCAAACCAGGCAAGTCTCCAAACTACTATACAGGCATGAGGCATAAAAAAGTTACTGCCAAGACATTAGTTTGGGTGGCAAATAGAGAGAAACCGGTCTCAGATATATTTTCCTCGGAGTTGAGAATCTCTGGTGTTAATTTATTTCTTTTCAATGAGTCCAAAATCCCAATTTGGCCCACAAACATGAGTTTCACTAGTTCTCCTGTAGTGAAAGCAGTTCATATACCCTCGTTTGGTTCGCTAGTTTACACTGTGTTAATTTAAACTTTTTCGGTTTGAATAAAAAATCAACATCGCGTAGTTTAAATAGTAACCCAACTTGACATTTGAATGTGCAGTTAAAGTGTTAATTTAAACACGATATCCAATCTAAATTTGTGTTTGAATGAGTATTGATAATTCTAGTTTGAAACATAAAAAATTATTTAATTAAAGAATAGACATGAAATATTTAAAAAAGAAATAATTTAATTAAAAATAATATGAAATAATAGTGTTAAATTATAAATACAAACAAATGAGAGTGAAATCACTGCTTATTGTTGGTTATAAATGTTGAAATGGAAAGGGGTTTGGATTTCAAGTTAGGCGGTTCAGCTTAGTTTGAACTGTCAGTTTAGTTCGAATTAAATGATTTACCAAACACCAATTTAAACTATGATGGCCGCTCAAACTGAACCGAATTGGTTTGAACTGGTGAAACAAATACGCCGTTAGATGATGGAAACGTAGTGTTAAAATTAGATGGATTAGACAGACGACAAGGAAAGAAGAATGCAAATGACAAAAAAAATAAAATAAAATAAAAATAAAAGGTAGTAATAAAAAGACAACGACAAAAACAACGGACAAATTCAAAAAACGACAACAAAAAGTAAAACGACGTTCAAAGTAATAAACGCCAAATGGAGAAAATCAACAATGGCGAAACAAGACTCAACTCATTAAAACGCCAGTAAATCAATAAACGAAAATACAACACCCACATTTAAAACCGACAATAATGGAGCAAATTGAAATTAAGCGACAAAAAAATACAATAAAGAGGAAGCCAAACTCAATAAGAAAAATATATGACACAAATGGACGAAAACGATGAGACATGAATGACAAACCGCAGAGTGAAAACCGCACAGTAAAGGAAGAACGACACTCACATAAAACGAACAAAAAAATAAAAAGACATTCAAAAGCAAAAACGACTGACGAGGGAAACCCTATTAAACAAACATAAATAAAACCAAGGTAACTAACGAAAAAGTACACAACGGCAATAGAAGAATTAAAGGAGGAAAACGACACCTCGAAGAGTGACAACGTTTATGGAAACAAACGACAAGAAAAGAAACGAATGACACAACCATGAAAGATGACCACAAAGAGTAAAGCAACATCCTATGGTATAAAAGAGAATAATAATAATAATAATCAACAACGTGATATGATAATAGAAGAAAACAAAGTTAAAACAAGACATGAAAACGATTAATAACAACAACAACAGATAACAAAAGGCGATAAAATACACGCAGAAATGAAAAGGACGACAAACAAAACCGACCACCAGAAATACACGGCAGCAAAATGAAATGACAGTAGAGATGAAAATGACTAATGCATTTGATTTGGAATGATGGAATTTTACTCTTTTAAACCAGATGGAGGATTCAAAAGTCTAGCCAAATAAAGCCCCTTAAAGGGGTAAGTCCCAAAATAAAGAGAAAACACTCAAAATTTTGTATTCAATATTCTAGTTTCCTACAATTAGTTAATGAGGGTATCTATAGTCCTCTAACAAAACAATAACAAACACACACTAAAATAAATGAATAACGATAAACGTATGCAAAGCATAGCTAAAATAGGAAAACAACTTAATAAAATCTGATTCTCCTACGTCAGTTCACCCCACCTATGAAGAGAACTCAACCTCGAGTTTGGAAGAAACACGTGGGAACGGACTTGTAGCAAGTGGTACAACTAGTAAAAATGTGGAATATAGAAAGATCTGAAGAGAAGATACTCTATTTCGGCTTGTGGGAATGGTAGACCCCAACCAAGTAGTTATCTAAAGCACATCCCAAACCCACAATGGAACCAAAATAATGGTTTGCCAAAATACCAAATCTATCCACAAGTATTTACCATTGCCGCCGCCTTGCTCTTTTAGTCTTGACACCGTCAAAATCAAAGTCTAGTGTCCCAACAAATTGGTCAAGAAAAATAGACGGCTTTACAATCAAATCTTCACAAATAACACTTTGAATTATTGGTTTTTCAAGTTGTATTCAATGGTTTCAATTCCTCCATTAACTTGGTTTGTTGGATCACTTTGAATTCTACTAATTATTTCAAGTCCACTTTGACCATTCACGTTTTCAATTTCAGACATATCCAAAGGCTCCACAAGCTCCTCTTCAAATAGTATGTTAAGACCAATTGAATTATCTACATTGTCAATTATTGTCAATTTTAGCCAAATCAATTGAATCCACTGATCATTAAATTCACAATTGGCAAATTCAGTGCACAATGTGTCATTAAAAGCATTCTTCAAATTGCATCATATACGAGAGAGTAGCGGGTTTACCTCGTAAAGTGGGCTTGGATTTCTGAAGAAAATTGGACCCATACTTACTAGGCTTGGACATCAAATTCGAGCTAATTTGTTGGCTGAGAATAGAAATTAGATATGAGTCCAATCGCTTTATGGGGATGTGACTTCGAGTGCTGGGCGTTATACTCTGAATCGGACCAAATTGAGTGTTGAGCTCATCCATTTGGAGTGGACAAAGTTGTGTCTGGGCCACGCCATCTCTATTGGGCCCATGAGAGAATGATGGAGCTAGCTCAGATCACGCGAGAGTAGAAGAACCAAAGCTGAGTTAAGCCGCGCCGACACATCTCTGAAAGGCCGCTAGAAGGTTCGATAGGAATGGTAGTGAATCGTAATCATCTTCTTCTCCTTGGGTTCGCTTTTGCCAGATCGTGGAAGAGGAGAATGACTTTGAACAAGGGATGTCGCCACCGCCAAGTTAAGATCCTCCTTCATGGCCATGGCTATCGCTAAGCCCTCTCTGACGATGCTCTGGATGCAAATTTTGAACTACTGCAATCTCCTCAAACATCGTCTCAACTCCGGCATAAATGCGGCTCAAACGAGGCATGATCAGAGAGCCTCAGTGAGCTTCTCCATCTCCGACGCGAGCTGATGCTGGAGAACGACTGGTGAATAAATGCATATTTGCTTCATGGTTTGTAGGCATGAAATTTTGTTTTAGCTTTTCTCTCGTCTTGAGCCAACTTTTGATATTCTTCTTCTTCTCTTGAAGCTCTCTTTGTTTTTGCAAATTCTTCCACCAATAAATCACATAGCCCCTGAATTGAGAAGCTACCGACAGAGTTTGTTTCGTTGGCTCCACACTTGCATTTTCAAAATCTTTAATCCGCAATTTCAAGCCATCCTTAAAATTCTCTTGTCTTTTTTGCGTGCCTACCCCTGAACCTTTTCTGTTTTGCAATTCAGTCCTTAAATTAAAATCTTAGCAATCAACCCCCTAAATTTACAAACCGTGGCATTGGTACTCCAATTGATAACGCCATTAGAAACTATGGACGGAAAATTCAAGTGCCAATCACGTGTTTCATTTGTGAGGGTAGAGGCTGGAAATTCTTTTAGTAAATTATCATATTTTTTGTTTAAAAAAAAAAAAATCGATTACATTGCCGCCCCTGTAACCTTCATACTCTCGCTTACACCGCCTTCCCTCCCCAAATATCATAAACATCACAAACTGCAACTCATAAAATTTGTTATAAACATCGAATTGCTCGCTTAATCGAGCAATCTTACTCAAAGCCCAAAAAATCAACATGATTTTAATAAGAATCCAAGATCACAAACCCTTGTTTCAAAAAAAAATCAGTTTCATTCTCAAAAAAAAAATCACAAACCCAGATCAAAATTGAAATTGAAAAAAAAGGAAAAGAAAAAGATAGAAATCTTTGCCTTGTGTTTCTCATAGTGTGAAAGTGAAAAAGAAAAGAAAAGGCTATGGTTAATTTTTGGAGAGTTGGAGCTATCCACGGTTTCTCGTAATGGTCGAGAAAGTTATAGAGAGAGAGAGAGAGAGTTGAGAAGGAAAAGGAAAATACGTCACAGCGCACGGGCAAGATCAGATGTCGCAGTGGCCACAACCCCCGCAAGATTCGGCATCAGAACGGCTTCCACCAACTCTCAATCCGATGTCGCCATCTTATGCTTGCTCCTCCACAAAGTTTTCCATGCGCTTCTGGGCTTCTCAATCATGTTGAAAAGTTGGGTTATGGGAGATGAAGGTTTGTGGAGACATGCAGCATATGCTTTTGTTGTGGGTTTCGACGGAGGAAGAGCAAGGGCAGACAAATGGGGATCTGCTTATGATGTTTTTTTTTTTTTTTTCTCGAAGTTTGTTTTGTCAAGACAATGACCATCAAAGCCCCTGAGACGATCCATGTGTGAACCACATAGCAAAATCCGTCCAAGATTTAACAGATGCGAATAAAAGGACTGGCAATGCAACGGAATTGTAAACTCATTAGGGACTGATTTGCCATATATGACAAATTCAAGGGATAACCATGCAAAAAAGCCAATTCTCTCTATTATAATTTTTTAAACAGATATATTACCAACTCTAGATGTGACAGTATATTACACATCTTATTTTGAAATATTGTATATGTCATAAATAAGGAAATGAGTGAAATAACAGTTTCAAAATTGTTCTGTAATGTAATAAATTTTTTAAGTAAACCATAACATTTATAATGTAAAATGAAATATTAATACTCTTTATCCTAACTAAATTGGCTTTCCACGAGCTCATTTGTTAGGTTGAGGGGTATTACATTTAAAAGTCTCAATCATCCTCTTTGACATATTCATTTTCTGGTTAAATTTTGTAAACTTACCAATTAAAAAGTTTGTATTGTTTTTATAAATCCTGATTAAAAGTTCATTTTAGTGATGGATTTTTACAAACTTTCTTCACAAAAGTTCTTCGTCACATTGAAAACTAAAACTTTTGTGTTTAGCAAAAATTGCAACTCGCTTTCAAAACGACTCAAAACTTGAAAATTATTTTCAGCCTAAAAATACAGTTTTTGGACCGTTTTGAAGAACTGTCCATAATTGTATTTTAGAGGCAAATTTTGGAAAAAATTTCTTCATAAAAATTGTCTATCTCATCAAAATCTAAAACTTTTATGTTTGGTGAAATGTGAAATTCAAAACCCAAATGGTCTGAAAATGCCAAAATAATGACATCATTCAAAACCGTTTTTGGCAATTTTTCACAAACTATTTTAGGCAGTTTTGGGACTGCTTTGGTAGAGTTTTTGGGACTATTTCAGGCAGTCCATAAAAACTACTTGGGAAGCCTATTTATAGTCAAAATTGCATTTTCGATTAGTCACAAGATTTTTGTAATGACCAAGAAAATCCTAGAATTAAATAATGTAATTTACATATTTAAATCAAAGATTTTCCTAGAAACATCATGTATGAATTTTGTGATTGAAAAATTTACAGAATTAATATAAGAATATTCCAAAAATTCTTTTGTAAACTTTATAGTTAAATTTATTCGCTGTCGTAATTTAATAAATTGATTGATAAATCCACAACTAAAGTGGGAGAAATTTCAATTCGTAAATAATTCAAAAAATTTAATTATGAGAATTTTCGAGTGTCATATAAAGTTAACAGTATACCAAGGAACACTCTAATGCATATTAGACCCTTAATTGCCAATTAATTTAAAATCGGAGCTATGTGAGTAGCAGTATCGACAGAAAATGCTATGTAAACTCGGATAGTGCATTGTTAAAAAAAAACTATATCATTACTAAGTCTAGATACTGAAAAAGTCAAGAATAGATTTTACTAAGCCCAAAATAAATTTTCAGATTCAATGCAGTCAAAATCAATACGCGATTAAACTTATATCAATATCAGTTTATACTGTGGTTGGCGTGTCATAGTATTTTAGAAAATAGGAGAAGACTTGTTAGATATTAAAATTTCCTATAAGTTATTTTAGTCGTTGCTAACAGTATAAAAATTATCTGCTTAAGGTGCAACTTGCAAGAATGAATTTGAGATAAGAATCCCTTAAATCATGCTAACCATCCATGATGATTGTACTTGACAATCAAGAGAACAAAACCTACACTCCACTCCACCTTAGGATTGGTACCACACTTAAAAGAAGTTAAGCCAAGTTTAAACTTCATCTTGGTCACTTTAGAGACTAATTAAGCTTAGGTTAGATGGAGTAATTAGATTAAACATAGGTCTATAAAAAGGTGACCAAGCCAATGACACATTTTTCTTCATTTCCTCCCCCATTTCATCTTCCTTACCTGTGTATTCTAAGAGGGTTCCAAGAGAAATTTTCTTTATTTTTCCTCTCTTATTTTCCTTCTCCACCAGTGCATACCAAGAGGTTCCTAAGAAAACTTTTCTTCCAATTTTTCCTTTCCAAAACCTAGCTTATATCAAGCATATCTTAAAATATTTTCCTACCATTATCATACCGCAAAACTTAGCTCCAACATAAGAAGAAGAAGAAGGAGAAAGAGGAGATTTTAGAGCATTGGACTAAGGTAATATCTGCATTTTTCTTCCCCTATTTCCTAGTAAAGAAAAGAAAATACTTTACTTAGATAGCCTTGTTATGAAGACCAAAACAAAGCTAGGTTTTACATTGTTAAGTTGTGATTTAGTATTGATACAAGAAGAGGGAAAAGAGGAGATAGAGGCTTAAAGACCACCCATTAAAAGTTGTCATCAAGGGTAAGAATCTAAACTTTTCCATAAAATTTTCTAAGGTTAAGTTTATAATTTTATGAGTGAATTGATGATTGGGTGGGAAAAGGTAGTTTAGTTTATACATGTATATGATGTAAAAATTTAGTGCTTATGTGTTAGGACTATGTTTGTGCAAGTTTTAGTTTGTGAAAAGATTTTCCATAAACTTTAAATGCATAAATGGAAGTCTTAGAGTCATTTTTTTTAAAACTTTTCCAAACAAGGAACTTTTAGTTTTTGACGTTTTGAGCAAATCCCCATGACTAAGTAAAAACATAGTTTTGACTCTAAATAGGCTTTTCAGGTAGTTTTTATAGACTGCCTAAAATAGTCCCAAAAACTACATCAAGGCAGTCCCAAAACTACCTAAAACTGTTTGTGAAAAACTGCCAAAACAATTTTTTTGTGTGCTGGAATTGTTTTGGTGTTTTCGGGCAACTTTGGGTCTGAATTTCATGTTTTGCCAAACATAAAAGTTTTAGATTTCGACAAAAGGAACAACTTTTCTAAAAAACATTTTTTCAAAATTTGCCTCTAAAATATAGTTATGGATAGTTTTCAAAAACTATCCAAAAAAAGTATTTTTGAGCAAAAAATAGTTTTTAAGTTTTGGGTCATTTTAAGAACGAGTTACAATTTTTGCCGTATATGAAAGTTTTAGTTTGCAGCATAATAAAGAACTTTCATGAAGAAAGTTTTGCAAAAATCTGAATTTAAATTGGATTTTAATTGGGATTTATAAAAACAGTCAAAACTTTTTTAATCTCTAAAATTTGTAAAGTTTAACAGGAAACAGTTGTGCCAAAATGGTAACTGAAACTTTAAAACAAGCATAAAAACCATTAAGACACATATTTAAAATAATTAATTTTTATGGAGAAAAACTTTAAGAGAAAAATTGCCTTTAACATATGATATCATATTTACTTTCTACAACTAACAAAGAAAGTACCTTCCGGTATCAATTTTTATAAACAAAGATTGTGTGACTATAAAATTCTATTTTTTATCAAACCAAGAAATTACAATGCTTTAGAAAAATTATATAAGCCTAAAATTTAGTAGGTTATTGATTTTAGGTATAATTTAATAGAGCGATTTTTATTTGAATCTTTGAGCTCTACGGACGAGATTCTATAAAGATAAACCTCAATAGTTTTCAATTTGACACCAATTTAGCTATCATAAATGTAATGACCTGAAAAATTCAAAAATTAATAACTAAGATTAATTAAGGATTTTTCCCTCATTACTCAGCTAAGAGCATAAGAAAATACAAACTTAGCATTTATTAACACACAAATTTGAAGGTTTTACTAGCCGTAAGACCTTAGAAATAAATAATATTGTAAATGCACAAATTTATGTGCTTTATTTATGGAACATGTAATAATGTAATGTTATGATAGTATATTAAAATAATTAAAAATAATTATTTAATGTGCTAAACCAAGAGTTTAAGATTTATTAATTTTATGCATGAGCCAAAAAGATGATGTTATTGGCAAAAGTAGAATTTTCAACTTACTAAGATTATGTGAAAATTCCTATGTGATATCAGTTCAGTAAAAGAAACCCGGATCAATAGTGATCATGAGCTCCATACCATAGATTAAAAATGGTGAGCACCAAGTTCAAGGATGCAAGAATTCCAATGTTTTGAATGTGTATAGTTAATTATTGTACACATTAATAATTATGTAAGGTTTATTATTATTGTTGTAATAACAATGACAATAATAATAATATTAGTTATTAA
>CAMOHE010039111.1:0-13464 GCA_946598075.1 Artocarpus hirsutus
GTGTTTTCCGCTTTGCGAATTTGAGCTCCTAATTGCCCTATTGATTTCGGGTAAATCAATTACCAGCCAAAAAGATGCTAAATCTAAAGCAAATAAAGTAAGTTTCCTAAATGGCTTAAAAGCCTTACAATAATATAAAAGTAAATGCATGTTTTGTAAAAGAAAAGGAAACTAGACAATAATCAAGCAATTAGCTGATTCTTCTCGCCACTTGTCGCCTCAAATTGGGAAAGTAACTGAAATGGAAAGTAGCCAGATTATTTGCAGCCATAGGATTATTCGGTCCCTTCTAGAACTTGAATCACGCATTTGTTAGTTTGGATGTCACATGCAATTCCCTCAATGGGCCTCCATGCGATAGCTTGAGCCCAAGATGCTTGAATCAGCCCAATAAGCATTTCTTTGAATTTCTTTGCACGAGCTCTCGTAACCGGACCAATGGGAACTTGAATTGGATCTAAATATGTCTCTTCCCTTGTGCTCTTGCTTGTGCTACCGATGCCCTCATCATTAGGGTTTTCTTGTTTTGATAGGAACTTAAATAAATCTTATTTATTTTATCCTTTGTAATGAGGTTTATAAGTTAGTTTGGCTTAGTCAAAATTCAGCACAAAAGACCTAACTAGACTTGAGGCCGATCATGATTAGGTTTCTTTTCATAGGACTTATTTTGGGAAAGTTAGTTAGTTAGTTAGTTTGTTATTTAAGGGTGATATTTGACCATGGACTTGGCCAAAGCAACGTGGGTGAATATTTTAGCTGGTTAGGATTAGCTTTTTGGTGAATTACCATCATGCCCATCATCAAAATAATGGGTGTGATTTCAGGCTCTATTTCCTGTAGGATTGTTTGGTTTCAGCCAATTTAAAGGCATTCATTATCAATAAAAGTTCAGTTTAGTCGTTTTATTCAATATTGAGTGTATTCTCTTGAGTTCTTAAGAACAACCAAGAACTGATCAAGATTGAGTCTTGCTACACTCTATTGACATATCAAGTGGATTTCCACCACTGTTTGTGGCATCTACGACTACCTTCTTGCTTCTTCATAAGCAACGGGTCATGGTTTCGACCATCCAAACTTGTTCTAGAAAAGATCTTGGTGTTATATATTGCTATCGAGTTTTGTTCACGGGTTGGGAAGGTTCATATCAGTTGGTACCAGAGCCGGTCTAGCATCAGGTTTGTCTATCCCTTTATTGGTCTTTATTTAGGGTTGCATTAGGTCGAATATTTGTGTGTTCTTAAGGGTTAGAATAGGTTTTCATTCAATTCAAGAATCATCATCTTGGATAAATTCTTCTTCTCCATTCTTCTAGTTTAGGGAGTTTCTAATCTTGTTAATTTGAATCCAATCTCTTTCAATTTTCTAAGGTTTGTTCATCATTCCTAGTTCTGAAATTCGTGCCCCATATTAAAAAAAGAAAAAAATCATAACAAAAAGAAAAGAAATCAGATTCAAAAAAAAGAGAAATTTTTTTTTTCAATTCTTCAATTTTTTGTCAAATTGCTTGTTGCATTTGATTTATGGGTGGTTTACTATCATTATATTCATTGAATTGCCGATTGTGTTCAAGTTTCCATTCATTAGGTTTACTTGAAACCCTAGATTCAATTTTCAGCTTTCAAAACCCTAGAAACCATGTGTTAATTTGCTCTTTTGCTGAAATTTTAGTACTGTCCCATTCATTAAAAACCATGAGGTGTCATTACCCTTTTTCTGAGCCATTTATTTTAGTCTTGCTTCTCAAATTACTTGCTGTATTAGCCTTGTGTTTAGTCGTGATTCCACTTACAGATTCCTTGTAAGTTTGATTGAATTGTTGGACTTGCTTGGTTGAGTGGGATTGGTTGTGAAGAAGGACAGAAAGGGATTTTCTTTTTAGGAGTAAAATTAGAGAGAGTTTGAGAGAATCAGCAAGGATTGAGTCTAACTTGATCCCAATTACAGATTCCTTGTAAGTTAGATTGAATTGTTCGACTTGCTTGGTTGAGTGGGATTGGTTATGGAGAAGGACAAAAAGGGAATTTTTTTGAGTGTAAAATTAGAGAGAGTTTGAGAGAATCAGCAAGGAGTGTAAACACTAGTGACCATAGATCAATTTTTGAGTGAAAACACATAAGGGAGTGAGTGAGGTCCATACACTTAACCTTTTTTTGCAAAAATCATGGCTCATAAACATGGTTGGGAGGATGATTACTATAGAGCACTTACTATGAAGGAGATGAAATTATTCTTCAAAACCTTGTATGATAAATTCAGCAAGACTGATTTGCAGCTTAAGTAGATGAGAGAAGATAGAAAGGAGCGACACAATTAGCCCCGTGAAAAGCCAAGTAGGCAGAAAGGGGGGCTTGGGATTTGGACGGATTTGAGGATGAAGAGTACAGCCCAAGGAGAAATAGGCAATGACAAGGGTTTAGCAACGCTAGGAAATGGGAAGATAACAACACGAGTAGCATCAAGATGAAAATTCCATCCTTCCAAGGTAAGAGTGATCTAGAGGCTTATTTAGAGTGGGAGAAGAAGATGGAATTTGTGTTTGATTGCCACAACAACAGCAAGTTAAAGAAGGTGAAATTGGCAACAACTAGGTTCTCCAATTATGCTGTTGTTTGGTGGGATCAATTAATGATCAGTAGAAGGCGAAATGGTGAATATCCCATTGATACATGGGGTGGAGATGAAAACAGTGTTGCAAAAGTGATTTGTGCCAACTCATTATTAACGCTGGTAGTATCAAAAGGTTCAAGGAGTGACATAAGGTAGGAGGAGCATCGAGGACTACTACAAGGAGATGGAAATAGCTATGGCTCGAGCAAATGTAAAGGAGGATCAAGAGGCTACCATGGCCAGATTCTTAGCTGGATTGAACCGTGAAATTGCTAATGCAGTTGACTTGCACAATTATGTAGACATTGAGGATATGGTGCACATGGCCGTAAAGATTGAGCAGCAACTTAAGAGAAGGGGTGCAGTACGTCAAAACCCTGATGCTACCAACATCCCATGGATGCCGAATTTCACTAGGCAGGAGAAGTACAAATCCGGCCAAAAACCTAGACTAGAAAATAGCAGAGAACCTGCCAAAGCCAAACCACAAGGTAAAGTAGATCCCTCCGATGTTAGAAATTATGATATTCATTGTTTTAAGTGTCAAGGAAAGGACACATAGCCAGCCAATGCCCAAACAAAAGAGTAATGCTGATGTGGGACAACGGTGAAATTGAAACGGAAAGTGAGTTCGAGTCCGATTGTGACTCTAGACCTGAATTGGAGGATATACTATGCAAGAAACTTGTTGTCCAAGGAGAGATGTTGGTAGCAAGAAGGGTGCTAAACATGCACGCCAAGGAAGGAGATGATGTGCAGTGGGAGAATATTTTCCACACTAGATGTTTTGCGAACAAGATGGTGTGCAGTATGATTATCGATGGTGGTAGCCACACGAATGTGGCAAGTAGAACAATGGTTGAAAAACTAGGGCTTCCAACAACGAAACATCCTCATCTGTATAAGTTACAATGGCTGAATGATAGTGGAGAGGTATGGATCACAAAGCAAGTGTTGGTATCTTTCAAAATTGACAGGTATGAAGATGAAGTTTGTGTGATGTTGTGCCTATGAAAGCCGGCCTTTTATTGCTTGGAAGGCCTTGGCAATTTGACGAAGGGCGAGGAAAAAAGATTGAGTGAAAAAAAGATCAAGAGAGGGAGTGCACAGAGAGTGTTTGGCCAGAGATAGAAAAAAAGAAGAGGAGGCCGAGAAAAAAGAGAGTGAGAGAGAAAATTGAGAGGGCCAAAATTAATGCACCATTGCCATTGAGATAAAAATAGAGAGAAAATCAAATTTTTATGCAAGAGTGAGTGATGTGAAGAAAGCATTGCTTACAAATTAGCCAATGATTGTACTTATGTAGAAGGAGTCATTTTTAATTACTAACAAAGTTGATTCCACTCTGCCTAGTTCTGTTGTCTCTCTTTTGTAGGAATATGAAGATGTCTTTCCTGAAGAAATACTAGACGGTTTACCACCAATTAGAGGGATTGAACATTAAATTGATTTTGTACCCAGAGCATCTCTTCCAAACCGGCCAACATATAGGACAAATCTAGAGGAGACAAAGGAATTGCAACATCAAGTTGAGGAGCTTTTTGAGAATGGATACATAAGAGAAAGCATGAGCTCATGTGCTATTCTAGTATTTTTAGTATTGAAGAAAGACAGGTCTTGGATGACATGCTTAGACTGTCGAGCAATCAACAGTATAATAGTTAAGTATCGCCATCCTATCCCTCATTTAGATGACATGTTAGATGAATTACATGGATCTCGCATCATTTCTAAAATTGATTTGAAAAGCGGTTATCATCAGATTATAATGAAAGAGGGAGATGAGTGGAAAGCAGTGTTTAAAACAAAACATGGTTTATATGAATTCTTAGTTATGGCTTTTGGTTTGACTAATGCACCTAGTACTTTCATGAGATTAATGAATCATGTTTTGCATGCTTTTATTGGAAAATTCATTGTTGTCTACTTTGATGATATCTTGATTTATAGTAAAAACTTATTTGATCATATCTTATGCATTTACAATCAATTTTGGACGTGCTTAGAAAGGAAAAGTTATTTGCTAACCTCAAGAAGTGTACCTTTTGCACCAATAAGCTTGTGTTCTTAGGTTTTGTGGTGAGTGCTCAAGGTATACAAGTGGACAAAGAAAAGATACATGCTATCCAAGAGTGGCTGAGCCCAACAAGTGTAGGCAATGTTAGAAGTTTTTATGGACTTGATAGTTTCTAAGGAGCTTTGTCAAAGTTTCAGCACCTAAGCTACTCCATTGACTGAAATAATAAAAACGAACATTGGATTCAAGTGGGGTGAAGAACAAAAGGGGCATTTCAGCTTCTAAAAGACAAATTAACTCATTCTCCTTTGTTAGCTTTACCTAACTTCTCTAAAATGTTTGAGATTGAGTGTGATGCTTTAGGAATAGGTATTGGAGCCGTAGTCAGTCAAGAGGCGCATCCATTGGCTTATTTCAATGAGAACTAAGTGGTGTAGCCTTGGAAATGTGGCAGCACTATCTATGGCCTAAAGAGTTCGCGATTCACATTGATCATAAGTCTTTAAAGCACTTAAAATGCCAACAAAAGCTAAACAAGAGACATGTACTATGGCTAGAAGTCATTGAGACATTTCCTGATGTCATCCGATATAGCAAGGTAAGACAAACATCATTGTAGATGCGCTTTCTTGCAGGTACACATTAATTTCTACTCTTGATGCTAAATTACTTGGTTTTGGACATATTAAGGAGTCATATACTTTAGACCATGATTTTGGAGAGAGTTATGTAGCTTGTGAGAAAACAGCAGTTGGAAAGTTCTTTAGACATAACGGTTAATTGTTCCAAGAGAATAGGTTGTGCATTCCAAATTGTTCTTTGAGAGATCTATTAGTGAGAGAGTCACATGGAGGAGGATTGATGGGACATTTCAAAGTAGCTAAAACCCCAGCTGTTTTATAGGAACACTTCTTTTGGCCACACATGAAACGAGATGCTGAGAGAGTTCGTGGTAGATATGTGACATCTAGGCAAGCTAAATCTCAGGTAAATAGCCATGGGTTGTACACGCCATTACCTATCCCTATAGCACCTTGGATTGATATTTCGTTGGACTTTGTGTTAGGACGTCCTAGGTCTAGGCATGGATCAAATTCTATTTTTGTGGTTGTAAAACATTACTTTAAGATGGCACACTTTATCCCTTGTCATAAGACTGATAATGCTTTAGAGAGATTATTCTACACATGGATAACTAGGACTATAGTTTCTGATAGAGATGCTAAGTTCTTGAGTTCTTTCTAGAAGACTTTGTGGCATAAGTTAGGAACTAAGTTATTGTTCTCTACTACTTGTCATCCACAGATTGATGGTCAAATGGAAGCAGTAAATAGGTTTTTGTCTATGTTGTTGAGGGCTATCATTGAGAAAAACATTAAGGCGTGGGAGGAATGTTTACCACATGTTGAGTTTGTGTTGGAAACATGGAAAAATCAAGCGCAAGGAAGGTGGCTGATCCAATCCAAGTTCCAGTTGGTTTGGTTGCAAGAGCCCGAGCCAAGAAATTCAAGGAAGCACTTAACGGGCTGATTCAAGCAACTTGGGCTCAAGCAAATTCGTGGAGGCCCATAGAAGGACTTGAACAAGATTCCCAAGATTGGATCTCCTTATTTCATGTAGAAGAATAATCCAGAAGATAATCCTCAAGCAAATAAGCCAAATTGGCAAGCAACAAGATGTAAATTTAAAAATAGGAAACTTTCCTTATCTTTTAATGGCTTGCATGCAAGTTTCATTTACTTTCCTTTTTATTTATCTTAGGCGCCTAGGGAAAAAAAAAGGGAAAAATCCAAATTCCCTTCCTTAGGTGGAGTGAGTTCAGGTTAGATTTTTCAAATTTGAATTTTTAGATTTCCTAGTTGAGATAGGATGCAATTTTAGGAATTAGGGGTAAATTTTAGGTATTTCAAAATTTCAAACTTTATGTAAATTTTGGCCTATAAATAGGCATCCTTAAGGCTAATAAAAAAAGTTGAATTCTTTAAAAAAAAGAATAGAGATTTTCTCTTTGGTTCTTTGATGAACTTTAAGAACTCATCGGGTTTATTTTGGCGTTCAATTTTGACTTATCAATCAAGTTCTCCATCCTTGATTGTGGCGTCTACCACTATACCAAGGTTTTTGCTTCTTATAAGCAACAGGTCGAGGTCTTTCCACCCAAGTCTAATTAGAATGGCTTGGTGCCTCGTATTGATAACGGGTTTCATCAACTTATTGGCATCAGTTTGCTTATAACTGATCTATTCATTTTGCTACTAAATTTTCACCGTTTGAGATTGTTTATGGCTTTAATCCTTTAACCACTTTGGATTTATCACCATACTTGCATTTGAGCATGTGAATTAGATGGGCAAAAGAAAGCTGAATTTGTTAATCAAATTCATGAGAAATCAAGGCTCAACATTGAGAGGCAAACAGACCAATATGTAGCTCAAGCTAATAAAAACAGGTGGCCATCAATGTTTGAACCGGGAGATTGGGTCTGGATGCACATGAGGCAAGAATGGTTTCCATCACAAAAGAAATCCAAATTGCTTCCTCGTGGAGTTGGACCTTTTCAAATCCTTGAGCAAATCAATGACAACGCCTATAAGCTAGATTTGCCAGGTGAGTATGGTGTTAGTGCTAAATGATAGTGGTGAGGTAAAGGTGCATAAGCAAGTGTTAGTTTCTTTTCGCATTGGAAGATATGAAGATGAAGTTTTGTGCAATGTGGTTCCGATGCAAGCTGGGCACTTATTATTAGGCAGACCATGGCAATTTGATCGGCGAGTTAAACATGATGGCTTCACCAACAAGTACTCATTTGTTCACCATAAAAAAACGATCACTCTTGTTCCGTTAACACCAAAACAGGTCCATGAAGACCAAGTGAGCTTATAGAGAGAAAATGATAAAAGAAAAATGATGAGTGGAGAAAAATCAAAAGTGGGAGTGTAGAGAGAGAGTTCGGCCAATGAAGAAAAAAAAGAAGAGATGGCTGAGAAAAAGGAGAGCAAAGGAGAGGAAATTGAGAGGGCTAAAAAAAATTCACAGTCAGCCAATGAGAGAAAAGAAGAGAGAAAAACAAACTTCTATGCAAGAGGCGGTGAGATTAAAAGGGCTTTGTTTTCAAATCAGCCAATGATTGTACTCTTGTACAAAGAGGCATTTTTAAACACTAACAAAATTGACCCTACATTGCCTAGTTCTGCTGTTTCTCTATTGCAGGAATTTGATGATGTATTTCCAGATGAGGTGCCTGCTGGTTTGCCACCAATTCGGGGAATAGAACATCAGATTGATTTTGTACCTGGCGCTTTCATTCCAAACCGACCGGCTTATAGAAGCAACCCCGAGGAGACAAAGGAGCTTCAAAGGCAAGTCAGTGAGTTGATGACAAAGGGGTACGTGAGAGAAAGTATGAACCCGTACGCCGTTCCAGTCTTACTTGTGCCTAAGAAGGATGGGACATGGAGGATGTGCATAGACTGCAGAGCCATTAACAATATCACGGTAAAGTATCGCCATCCTATTCCTCATTTAGATGATATGTTAGATGAATTGCATGGTGCTTCTGTGTTCTCAAAAATTGATTTGAAAAGTGGATACCATCAAATACGCATGAAAGTGGGTGATGAATGGAAAATTGCCTTTAAGACAAAATATGGTCTGTATGAGTGATTAGTAATGCCATTTGGTTTAACTAATGCTCCAAGTACATTTATGCGTTTAATGAATCATGTATTACGTGCATTTATTGGCAAGTTTGTTGTTGTGTATTTTGATGATATACTCATTTATAGTAAAGATGTGCATCAACATGTAGTACATTTAAAATCTGTTTTGGATGTGCTTAGAAAAGAGAAATTGTATGCTAACCTCAAGAAGTGTACCTTTTGCACAGATAAGCTTGTGTTTCTTGGTTTTGTTGTTAGTGCTCAAGGTATACAGGTTGAGGAAGAAAAGGTGCGAGCCATCCAGGAGTGGCCGAGTCCAACAAGTGTGGGAAACGTACGAAGTTTTCATGGATTTGCTAGTTTCTACCGGCGGTTTGTGAAAGATTCAGTACAATAGCTGCATCACTGACTGAAGTGATCAAGAAAAATGTTGGGTTTAGATGGGGAGAAGAGCAAGAAAGGGCATATCAGTTAATCAAGGAGAAGTTGACTAATGCTCCATTGTTATATTTACCTAATTTTTTCAAAACTTTTGAGATTGAATGTGATGCTTCAGGTGTTGGAATTGGCGCTGTTTTAATGCAGTAAGGGAGACCAATTGTATATTTCAATGAGAAACTGAATAGGGCAACTCTTAATTACCCAACTTATGATAAGGAGTTGTAGGCGTTGGTACAAGCACTAGAGACGTGGCAGCACTACCTATGGCCTAAGGAGTTCGTGATTCACACCGATCATGAGTCCCTAAAACACTTGAAGGGCCAACACAAGCTGAATAAGAGGCATGCTCGTTGGGTAGAGTTTATAGAGACGTTTTCGTATGTCATTCGCTACAAGCAAGGTAAAGAAAACGTTGACTTTAGCACTGATGCTAAACTACAGGTATGTCTTAACCTCAACTCTTAATGCTAAACTACTGGGTTTTGAACATATTAAAGAGTTATATGCCGATGACTGTGACTTTAGCACTGAATATCAAGCTTGTGAGAGATTTGCTAGTGGTAAGTACTTTAGGCATGAGGGATAATTGTTTCGGGAGAATAAATTGTGTGTGCCTAATTGTTCATTAAGAGATTTGCTAGTGAGAGAGTCCCATGGGGGAGGATTCATGGGACATTTTGTAGTAATGAAAACTTTAGCGGTGTTACAAGAACACTTCTATTGGCCACATATGAAAAGAGATGTTGAGAGGCTTTGTGGTAGATGTGTAACTTGTAGGCAGGCTAAATCAAGAGTGCAGCCCCACGGTTTGTACACCCCTTTACCAATACCTAGTGAACCCTGGACTGATATTTTAATGGATTTTGTGTTAGGATTGCCTAGGTCTAAACGGGGAAGAGACTCAATATTTGTGGTTGTGGATAGGTTTTCCAAGATGGCACATTTTATTCCATGCCACAAGGCAAATGATGCTTCCAATGTTGCTGATTTGTTCTTTAGGGAAATTGTGAGACTTCATGGTATGCCTAGGACAATTGTTTCTGATAGGGATGCAAAGTTCTTAAGCTACTTTTGGAAGACTTTGTGGGCTAAGTTAGGGACTAAGCTATTGTTTTCGACTACTTGTCATCCTCAAATCGATGGTCAAACAGAAGTTGTGAATAGAACCTTGTCAACTTTGTTGCGGGCTGTCATTAAAAAGAACATCAAAACTTGGGAGGAGTGTTTACCACATGTTGAGTTTGCTGATAATCGATCTATTCATTCTGCTACTCAATTTTCACGATTTGAAATTATTTATGGTTTTAATCCTTTAACTCCTTTGGATTTAATGCCATTACTGATACGAACCACGCCAAGAACTAACGCGACCCTAATCAAAATTGGTCTCCAAGATCGAAACACCTAATCGGATTTGAAATGGAACCACGACCCGATGCCTAACAAGAAGCACGAACCTTGGTATGTGAGGACGCCACAACCAGTTATGGACGGACTGATTGATAAGTCTTTGAACGCCACGGAATCTTCCGATAAGTTCGAATAGTTTGTTTAGGAAACGAAGAGAATTAAACCTCAAATTGTATGTAAAAACTTGTTACCATTGAATGAAATCCGTTACAATATATATAGTGATTTCCGCTTTGCGAATTTTGAGCTCCTAATTGTCCTAAATGGCTTAAAAGCCTTACAATAATATAAAAGTAAACGCATGTTTTGTAAAAGAAAAAGAAACTAGACAATAATCAGGCAATTAGCTGATTCTTCTCGCCACTTGTTGCCTCAAATTGGGAAAGTAACTGAAATGGAAAGTAGCCAGATTATTTGCAGCCATAGGATTATTCGGTCCCTTCTAGAACTTGAATCACGCATTTATTGGTCTGGATATCAAATGGAAAGTAACTGATTTGTCTCTTCCCTTGTGCTCTTGCTTGTGCTACCGATGCCCTCATCATTCCCCTCCTCTTGAGAAGGATTTGTCCTCAAATCGTCGCCTGCATCAAAAGGACTTAGATCAGAAACATTAAAGGTGGCGCTTACACCATACTCACCTGGCAAGTCTAGCTTGTACGCATTATCATTGATCCTTTCAAGTATTTGAAAAGGACCGTCCCCTCTAGGAAATAGCTTGGACTTCCTTTGTTCTGGAAACCGTTCTTTGCGCAAGTGCAACCATACCCAATCGCCGGGCTCGAAGACGAGCTTGTGACGCCCTTTGTTGGCTTGTTGAGCATATTGCTTAGTCCTTCGCTCGATGTTGAGTCATGCCTTCTCATGTATCCGCTTAACAAGGTCAGCTTTTCTTTTTCCATCTAAATTTACACGCTCAGACAAAGGTAATGGCATTAAATCCAAAGGAGTTAAAGGATTAAAACCATAAACAATTTCAAATGGTGAAAATTGAGTAGCACAAGTTCAGATGTTATTTTTAATGACAGCCCGCAACAAAGTTGACAAGGTTCTATTCACAACTTCTGTTTGACCATCGGTTTGAGGGTGACAAGTAGTTGAAAACAATAGCTTAGTCCCTAACTTAGCCCACAAAGTCTTCCAAAAGTAGCTTAATAACTTTGCATCCCTATCAGAAACAATTGTCCTAGGCATACCATGAAGTCTCACAATTTCCCTAAAGAATAAATCAGCAACATTGGAAGCATCATCTGTCTTGTGGCATGGAATAAAATGTGCCATCTTGGAAAACCTGTCCGCAACCACAAATATCGAGTCTTTTCCCCGCTTAGACCTAGGCAAACCTAACACAAAATCCAACGAAATATCAGTCCAGGGTTCACTAGGTATTGGTAAAGGGGTGTACAAACCATGGGGCTGCACTCTTGATTTAGCCTGCGTACAAGTTACACATCTACCACAAAGCCTCTCAACATCTCGTTTCATATGTGGCCAATAGAAGTGCTCTTGCAACACCGCTAAAGTTTTCATCACTCCAAAATGTCCCATCAATCCTCCTCCATGGGATTCTCTCACCAGCAAATCTCTTAATGAACAATTAGGCACACACAATTTTTTCTCCCGAAACAAGTATCCCTCATGCCTAAAGTACTTACCACTAGCAAATTTCTCACAAGCTTGATACTCAGTGCTAAAGTCACGGTCATTAGAATATAACTCTTTAATATGTTCAAAACCCAGTAGTTTAGCATTAAGAGTTGAGATTAAGGCATACCCGCGAGAAAGCGCATCGGCAACGACGTTTTCTTTACCTTGCTTGTAGCGAATGACATACGAAAACGTCTCTATAAACTCCACCCAACGAGCATGCCTCTTGTTTAGCTTGTGTTGGCCCTTCAAGTGTTTCAGGGACTCATGATCGGTGTGAATCACGAACTCCTTAGGCCATAGGTAGTGCTGCCACGTCTCTAGTGCTCGTACCAACGCATACAACTCCTTATCATAAGTTGGACAATTAAGAGTTGCCCCGTTCAGTTTCACACTGAAATATGCTATTGGTCTCCCTTCCTGCATTAAAACAGTGCCAATTCCAACACCTGAAGCATCACATTCAATCTCAAAAGTTTTAGAAAAATTAGGTAAAGATAGCAATGGAGCATTAGTCAACTTCCCCTTGATTAACTGAAATGCCTTTTCTTGCTCTTCTCCTCATCTAAACCCAACGTTCTTCTTGATTACTTCAGTCAATGGAGCAGCTATGGTACTAAAATCTTTCACAAACCGCCGGTAGAAACTAGCAAGTCCATGAAAACTCCGTACGTTTCCCACACTTGTTGGACTCGGCCATTCCTGGATGGCTCGCACCTTTTCTTCATCTACCTGTATACCTTGAGCACTAACAACAAAACCAAGAAACACAAGCTTATCTATGCAAAAGGTACACTTCTTGATGTTAGCATACAATTTCTCCTTTCTAAGCACATCCAAAACTGATTTTAAATGCGCTACATGTTGGTCCACATCTTTACTATAAATGAGTATATCATCAAAATACACAACAACAAACTTACCAATAAATGCATGTAATACATGATTCATTAAACGCATAAATGTACTTGGAGCATTAGTTAAACCAAATGGCATTACTAACCACTCATACAGACCATATTTTGTTTTAAAGGCAGTTTTCCATTCATCACCCTCTTTCATGCGTATTTGATGGTATCCACTTTTCAAATCAATTTTTGAGAACACAGAAGCACCATGCAATTCATCCAACATATCATCTAAATGAGGAATAGGATGGCGATACTTTACCGTGATATTGTTAATGGCTCTGCAGTCTATGCACATCCTCCATGTCCCATCCTTCTTAGGCACTAGTAAGACTGGAACAGCGTACGGGCTCATACTTTCTCTCACGTACCCCTTTGTCATCAACTCACTGACCTGCCTTTGAAGCTCCTTTGTCTCCTCTGGGTTACTTCTATAAGCCAGTAGGTTCGGAATGGCAGCACCGGGTACAAAATCAATTTGATGTTCTATTCCCCGAATTGGTGGCAAACCATCAGGCACCTCATCTGGAAATACATCCTCAAATTCCTGCAACAGAGAAACAACAGAACTAGGCAATGCAGGGTCAATTTCGTTAGTGTTTAAAAACGCCTCTTTGTACAAAAGTACAATGATTGGCTGATTTGAAAACAATGCTCTTTTAATCTCACTACCTCTTGCATAGAAGTTTGTTTTTCTCTCTGCTTTTCTCTCATCGGCTGATTGTGAATTTTTTTCAGCCCTCTCATTTTTCTCTCCCTTGCTCTCTTT